>JAQIWS010001082.1:0-13517 GCA_034696085.1 Stigmatogaster subterranea | reverse complement strand
ATGTAGGTCAAAGGTTAAATACGGTACTTATTTATAGTAGAAATTAGGATTTTTTACGGGACAAATTGTAGTTTGAAATATTGTTTGAGTAAGGTTGCACTTATCAATTATATTTTTATTTTATAGTTAATTTAACGTTTAAATAAAAAAAGTTTATTTTTACTGAGTTATATCAGCTGTACAGCACTTGGGGTATACTGAAAAAAGTTATTTGGAAAAATATTCGCCAGATGGCACGTAAAGCCGTTACTAGGTTACCGATAAAAACAAAACTTTTCCGTGTTGAATGTTAAATTAGTTGTTTCGTGAGGACGATTTTGTTCCAGTTATGAGTCTGTGGGAAATCGCAATCGAAGAAACTGCAAAGAAACAAGCTGATGGTAATTTTTATATATTAAATTCTAGGAAATCCGTTAATATTTTTTCTAGTTAACAAATGTACTGTTTTGGTAATATCGATTTAGAGGAAAACAAGCGGGGTGAATCCACAATTATTTTTCTTGGAAGTAAAGGCGCGGTGAGCAAAAATTAAATATTGCGTTAGCGTTGAAAAATTAAGAATTTTTTTCGTCACATTTAAAATAGAAAATTGCCTTATATTATATTTTGTCGTCAAATTTATTCACGTGTAAATTTGTGTTTGATTAGGGTAAAACAACGATCATTTCACGGTTTTTAAACAAAAATGAAAATCCGAAGCCGACTATAGCGTTGGAGTACACTTACGCAAGACAAAATCGAAACACAGCACTGGTACAGTATTACAAAATTTAGCGTAATAATTAAATATTTAAAAATAAAAATTTATTTCTCCCCGTAAAAATTTATATCCTTTTCCTTTTAGTCGAAGGATGTTTGTCACATTTGGGAATTAGGAGCAGGCACATTACTGAGTAAACTCCTGGAAATCCCAATAACTTACGAAAATCTTAGGTATTGTGGTGTTTTAAAATTATCTGATTTCCTTGTTGATATTAAAGTTAAATAACATTTATGCAATAAAATATTATTTATTTTTATTCTATTTTTACTTTTTTTTCTAGTTCGTTGAATATTATCCTGATGATCGATTTATCCAAACCTCAAGAAATGTTGTATACTTTAGAACATTTTTTAACCACCTTACACACAATTATGGATCAGTTATTAACGCAAGACAATGAACTAAAAGAAAAATTGGCGCAAAATGTTTGGGCTAAACTTGGAAGTGATCACGTGGTACATCGTTTGTTTTGCACACAACTTTTCCGCCTAACGAACTAGAAAATTTAATTAGTGATTTACATTTTAAGGATAAAAACAATATCGATCCACTACTCGTACCACTGGTTATCTTGGGTGGAAAATATGACATTTTTCAGGTAAGCTGGCGAATTGATTATGAGATTATCATTTCTTAATGTAAAAGTTGACTATATTGCAGGATTTAGATCCAGAACATAAGAAGATTATTTGCAGAACCTTAAGGTTTATCGCTCACAAGCACGGTGCTGCTTTACAGGTAACTGAAAGAAGGCAGCACACTTCAACAACCCTTTAATAGAGTATTGATTTCACTTTCATTGCTTCAGTTTTGTAGTTTCAAAATTGAAAATTTGGTCAACAAAGCCAAAGTTTTAATCAACAATTTGGCCTTTGGAAATCCTTTGGTGTCTCACAAGTAAACACTTTTCGTAATTGAAATGTGAAATATTAATTTAAAATGCATTTGTTTCGTTATAGTTACTCCATTGCGCAAGATTATAATAAACCGCTAATGATTCCTTTTGGAGCTGATAGCTTTAGTCAAATAGGTAAAACATGAATAATTATTATAAAATTTTATAAAATTACTTACATCGGATTTTTCCCTTTAATAGATAATTCATCGTCTAATTCCCAAAAAGCCACGTAAGCATTGTGCTGATTATAAAGCTTTTTAGAGAAAACGTTAAAATTTTTATTTTAATGCGTTTTTGATCTTTAGATCGTACACAACTTGGAAAAGTATGTTTGAAACCCATTTTCCCCAGGTGATTAATTTTCACACACTTAGCTGTTTATTATACTGATAAACGTTTTCTTTGCAAAAATAGATCTCAGATAAAACTGTTCTGCCAGATGATCCTGCTAAAGATCAGAATTTCAGAGAACCGGCGGTCGACACACTTCGAGCACATAAAGATGAAGTATTTATCAAAAAATTAATTAAGACCATTAACTATTGTATACAATTTTACACTATTACAGGAATTGCAACGTTATCAAAGGATGGGCGAATAAATAATTTTTTCCCGACATAAATTATTTAACATTTGCGTTTAATATATTTTAAAATATATATGTTATTTATGAGAGTGTGCGCGGTAAAACGCAAGCCACTCAACCATTTCACGTAACATTAATAAAATACTTGATTATAAAATCTGAGCTTCAACAATTTGTTCTTAGATGTCGCCACTGAATTATTTAAAAAAAAAAAAATAATTTCCGCGCACGCGCACGCGCACAATTTGGTCACTGGCCAACGATGGTTATGGATGAGAATATTGTGTCAAGTGGAGTAAAATTGCAGATGTGCACTTAAATACATATTACGCGTAAACTAATCGAATTCGGAAAACACGACACGATCAAATTCGGACTAACCGCGAAGCGGGAGTAAACCAACTGTCAACGTAGGAATTTGTGCGATACGAAACGAGATTGAGGTACGGCAATAACGAGCTAAAAAAACCTGCAGCGGATCGCGGTGCTCGGCTACTAAGCCTAACGGTACATTGCATAATTTCGCCGGTTATTTTCGCTTACTGTGCTATTTTTCAAAAAGTGGTCGGTTAAATTTAGACTCATAATTTGAATTTTCGTTTCTGACAGTCGTGAGTGGAATCTCGTTTTGCTCACCTACGAACATCGAGAATGAGGTCCTGCCTTCAATGCCCATAATGACACGGATCCGTGTGAAAGTAGCAAGATCTAGGCCAAATTTGTCCTATCTGTGGAGCAGCCAACCGTAAGTTTTTTTTGTATCCTAATTTAGTCAACTTTTTGGGTGTGGTGACTACTCTCTTTTTGTATTTTTCGCTATAGTGATTCACTGCTGATTTATACCTTGATATTTTTTTGTATATAATGCGAATTACGTGTCATCGATTTAGCGTTACTTTTCTATAGGCAGTCAAGTGGCAGAATAGAATTAATTCGCAAGCGTAGGATTGGTATTTAAATGAGTTGTTGAGAGTTGTTGACTTTAACTCAATTATCTTAGTTTAATTGAACGCAGACGTGTGGTTTTTTTAATTTTTTTTTTTTAGAAATTAGGGTTACCTTAAACGTTATTTTTATTTTAATCTACGAAATAAAATTACGAGTGGAATGTATTGGATTTTAACGTAGACGTTATAAAAAGAAAAAACGGTTGCTCCAAAAAATCATTACGAAGCTTTACACCTGCTTCTAAGGATTTAATCGCTTAAATAGAGCTAACATTATATAAAATTTCACCATTTTCATTAAATTAATGCTCACGGTTTCTTTTTCGCTTAAATAAACACTAACTGCACAACGAAACAAAAATTAGAAAACAAGGTATTTTTGTTGATTTAGATTAAAAGACAAAATAATCTTTGATAAATTATATACACGTGTTCATTATCTGATACTCTACTACACAGTAGATCCCGAATTCCCCTGCGCCTAATTAAGAGCAAAAATATGTGACATAAAACGTGACACGTGTGAAAAGTTATTTTAAAATTAGTTTGAATGCGAAAAAAAATTATTCAAAAGGATAGATGCTTCTCGTTGCTGTCAGCGAGGTTTTGTTGAGAAATGACGTCACATCCCAGAGAGTAGATTGGGATTGAGCCAGGTAGACTCGAGTAGACACAGCAGGTAACACGCTGGCAGCGACTGGAACGCTCAAATCTCAACCCTGTTGTTTGGTTGGACAATTTGGGAACGAGTTAATTGTGCTGGCGTAATAACTTGAGTTTCAGCCATGGGGATAGCAAAATATTTTCAAAGAAAAGCTCGGAGCGCTGGAAAGGTGAGTTTTTAATGTACAACCGACTAGGATGTGCGATTTTTGCCTCTTCTCTCGTCTGTCTCAATGGAGGTCGGATTCTTTCAAGGTTGTTGCTGTTTGAAACGAGGCCTTAGTTTCGCCGAGAATTTTGTATGTAGTTCGAAAGTCATTAAAGAATTTTTGTAATCTACTTTTAACTCGAGGGAATTTTTCCTAAAAAGGGTATAATGAAGTTTAAATGCAAAGTTTTGCGAAGTTAGTAATTGCAAGCCACTCCCTTTCTTCATTGAAACAAAGCTGTTTCAAGTTGACTGTGTTCGTGTTATTTGAAAGGTTAAAGATTTGGTGGTTTTTTAGCTAAAAGATTGTAGAATAAAATGCCGAATTGTGGCAAGAAAATATCACGTTCGAGGAAGTTAACGTTCAAATTATCATCATCGAGCTTTTAAAACGTTTCAATTCTTAAACTGCAGGTGTAACCTTATCAAATATCAGAGTATTTTTAGTTGCTCTGCTCCAGCGCTGTTTTTTAATCATTCACGATTTTGCCAGTTTGATATAAATAAACTTTTTATTCTAAACACACTTCTTAAACACCGTCTAACTCGTGAGATACAAAGTTTCTTTTAATTTCGAAATTAACTACATGTCGTGAAAATTACCAGCTTTAATTTTTGTTTTATTTTTTCAATTTTTAGTTAGTGCGAATGGATCGCTTAAGGAGGAGTTTAAGGGAGAGTTTTCGGCGGAAGAAAGAACATGTTCCCGAATGTAGCAAACCCCATCAATGGCAGTCTGACGAGGCTGCGGTTCGATCAGGCACGTGTAATTTTCCTGTAAAGGTAAGGTGAACAGCATTACGTAAGACACGGCTTTAATGTTTGTAATTTCGTTTATAATTTTGTATGTTTTGTTTTAGTACCTGGGCTGTGTGGAAGTATTTGAGTCAAGAGGAATGCAAGTATGCGAAGAGGCCTTGAAATTGCTCAGGGTAAATTGTGGTTTGTGGGAATTTGCGTAGATATTTAATTTTGGTCGCTGTGGGCTGAAAATGACGTATCGGTGTTGCGCGAGATTAGTGTAAGTCGAAATTAATGAGAGGGAAACAGGACGATACAAAAAAAGTAGCAATTAGAAGCAAATTCACGCTCTACTATTGTGAAGCTAAATTGAGTAGTTTATTAAGTGACGTAATAAATTGAATGTTTAAGTGGGTCATCGGGATGTCAAAATAATTAAGCAAACATAAGTGACATAGTTTTCTCGTGGCAACTTATTTGAATGGAATTTCAAGGACGAAAAAAATGTCGATTTGTTAACACGCAACGCAATTTTTTTATTTTCTGTTCTTTTTTCTCGTGCAGAATTCCAGACGAAGACCAGTCAAAGGGATTCTCTACGTGACAGGTGATGGCCTAAGAGTAGTCGAAGATGAAACAAAGGTGAAAATAAAATTTAAGGTTGTAATTCTGTCGATACTAATTATTTTTGTAATCGGACTAGGGACTAATCGTGGACCAAACTATAGAGAAAGTATCGTTTTGCGCCCCAGACAGAAATCACGACCGCGGATTCTCTTACATTTGCCGAGATGGAACAACCAGACGTTGGATGTGTCATGGTTTCTTGGCTATCAAAGATTCCGTAAGATTAAAGAAAAAGTCGCGATGCTTTCTTTTTCATTATCAAGGAAAAAACTTTTTTTTGAACTATTATCTGTAAATTGTTTGTGCAGGGGGAACGGCTTAGTCACGCTGTTGGCTGTGCATTTGCCGCCTGTCTGGAGCGCAAACAGAAGAGGGATAAGGAATGTGGAGTCACGATGACCTTTGATCCAAATAATTCTACATTTACACGCACAGGATCTTTTAGACAAACTTCTTTAACAGAACGAATGCAGGATCCTCAGGAATGTAAACCAACTGGTAAATAAATAAAAACTTTTTTATTTTTGCATTATTGTTGATTTTGGATTATTTTCAACAGATCCTCCACCTGTTAAACAAGTGCACAACCCTTTCGCCATCGAGCGACCTCACGCCACACCGATGATGCTTCAACGCCAGGGTTCATTTCGAGGTTTCAGTCAATTAAGTCAGAGTTCACCGTTTAAGCGCCAGTTGTCTCTGAGGCTGAATGACTTACCGTCGACGCTCGAGAGACAACGATCGCTTTCGTTAGAATCTTCTGATTTCTCTCGGCAAAATGGACCAGGTTTGTATTTAAGAATAACATTGCAAAGATTATTTTTATACAATTTTTTTCTTTAAATTTGATTTTTTTTGTGCACTTGTATTTATTTTCATTTTTATATTTTGTTATTTTGGCAAAAGAAAATGGATGATTATTAAATTAACACTTCAGTTCGAACACTTTTTGCTATATAGGTTTTCTTGATTAATTTGGTTTTGGAACACTTAGCAGCTAGCAATTAGCATGTTCTTTTTTGGAAATTGTTTACAGCAAGTCCACAACTTCCTCCTCGTGCCCCTCGGGACCGACTTCACTCTTTGCCGAATGCTGTGAATAGTGAGTCTTCCGGCAACTAACATATAGTGATGCTTGTACAATATGTATTCATAGACGACCGAAACCAATACCGAACTAACTCGCGTCCTGTTCACCTCCATCCTAATCTATTTAAATTATTTGTTTTGAGCATGTAATCGTTTTGCTAACGTTTAATTTTTTCTGTTTTCATTAATGTTATAATTTAACGAGTGTCAAGTTTGATTTTACGAAAAGTTGGAATTTAACTATTTTTGCTCTAATTTCAGTGAGTCCGATATTGGAGAATTCGCCCGTGATTGATAAGCAAGACACGATTAGTGCCATGTGTCAACAAGTGTCGCAAGGTTTATCTTTCTTGTCGAACACTGACGACCCTTTTGTGCGGCCAACCTCGCAGTCCTCGACGTCGTCGGTTCCGATGGGAACGGCATCACTCGCCACACTTCAGAACACGTATACGGCCAACATGTCAAAACAGCCATTCAGTTCTCAACCGAGGCAACCGACCTTCGGCACGATGAACAACATGTTGATTTCTCAGCCTCCATTTTCGCAATCCTACGTTCCACAGACGTCCATCGCGTATTCTGCAAACGAAACATCAGCGAACCAGATGATCACATCTCAAACAGTAACCACAGGTAACGAAATTCTTTTTCAACCTTTTTTTTTTTACATTATTGTCGTTTATTTTATACATGCTTGTTTTATCGTGTAATTTTTTGGTTTGGTAAATTTGTGATTTATTTTATTCTTTTTGTATGTGTATGTTTACCGTCGTTTGGCTCGTACCCGATCATTCTGACTGCTTTTGTGACATTTGACTGAATTCGTGTTTCCTTTTCTTCGCTACACTAACCTATGTTTTCTTTTCTTCTCTTTTTGTGTTTGAATCAAATTTCAGCTGGCGTACCGGTCTCCCAACCGTCAATGACAAATCCATGGTCGGCAGCCATGGTAGTCTCGGAGGCAGTCGCCGCACCATCAGCAGCGGAGGCGTGGCTCGCGTTAGCAGAGTCAATTCCTAAATCGGCATCGAACCCGAGTGATCTTTTTGTCACCAATCAGATTAATGGTGCCATTTCATCCGTAGGGCAAACTGGAATGACGTCATCGCCACGTAAGACTCCTCATTTGTCTCAGCTGAGAAGCCAGTCATTGGGAGAGGCGCCAAGCAGCAACAACACGAGGACCGAACCATGGATTAACGGAACGAACACACGCGATCCATTCGATGCGGAGTGGGCAGCGCTAGCTGCAACGCGCACGCAGACGAGCACAAACCCTTTTCAACAGAATTCTATGAAAGCGTTCGAAGTTAAATTATAACATGAAGTTAGAGAATGGGTACAGCATAATACGATAAATACCACTTTTAGTTGATGTAACGAGAAGAATACTATTATAATCAATTCATTATTTTGCCACTTGACGGAAAAATATTGTCAGCACATGATTTATTTCTCGGTTTTTTTGAAGTGAGATGAGATGAAAATAACAGTGCTGATTTTTTTCTTTATTTTTTTGTCAAGTGAGTAAATATGAGCAACGCTATCAAAGCAGTTGTTATTGTATATAACGAAGAAAAAGTTTTGTCAATGCATAACTTTAGCTGATGTGCTGATGTACTTAATCCGAATACAAAACTGAAAAGAGCCGTAAAAAAAACAAATTTAGACGTGTTATATCATCTGTGTGTCGTGTTAATAATTATTGAAACTGAAGTTTAATTTCGGTGAAAGTTTTTTGTCACTTAACTGTTTTTATTTTTTTTCAACGCAGAGATTTATTTTAATCCGTATCATAAGGACGATTTGAGTTGAGAAATAAACACAAAGATTAAACAGCCTTTTTATAGTAAGGATTAGTCGCTGTACAAAATGATTAACATTGACACGTGCTGTAATTGAAATTAAAGCTAACAGCGTTTTAACACTGTAAAAAGTTTAAATGAAAAAAAATTCAGTAAATAAATTCCGTGTAGATCTCACGGTTCTTTAATTATTTTTTTTTGTATCATCATACTAAATAAAATATTTGTTGATGAGATAACATTTTATGCATTTTATGTCTATTTGTGTAGACTTGTGCATAATAATAACTCGGGGTAGCTACGACATTATTATAGGGTTACTAAAAAAAAATTAGTAAAGGCGGAAAAGTAATTTGCTTTTTGTTTATTTTTGCTTTTTTAAAATTCTTTGTTTGATTTGTACATTTAAATTTTTTTTTTAACTTCGTACTTCGTGCAAAGCACTAATTCAAAAAACAGGTTAATTTTTGTTGTCACTTGTAATTAATGGATGCGAATATATGAAGACTTGATAATTTCTTATCATACTCTCTTGATCTTTTTAGCTTCTGTAATTGCTCTTGTGTACAAATAATTTAGTGAGTTATCACTGACAAAATGATTTGGAATTTTGTTCTTGTTTTGCAAGTGATTTAAAAATGATAACGAATTCAAAACGAGAATTATATTATATATCGTGATGTTGCATTCCAAACTTGATAAGTAATTAATTTATAGCACTTGATCTTTTGAGTTTGTATCTTGAGTCTTATTTTTGTATTTGCTGACTTTTCTTGATGCGTCTGGTCGATGGGAATTTCTGGATAAACTGAAATATTTTTTGAGTTACGAAGTTTTTATTATTATAATTATCGTTAGTTATACATAGTGTGAGAAACGGGATGACATTCCAAAAATTTAAATTAGATATGAGGTTGACATAGCAGTAGGATTGTAACTACATGTTGATTAACATTTGAACGCCATTTTTGAACTAAGAAAGTAACTGATGGAACAGACAACCCTCGAGGATAACTAAATGAACTAATCGGAAATATTTATTTACATTTGCAACTTAACACTTAATATATACAGAATTCATATCGTTTCATGTTTAAGCAAAAAAAAAGAAAAATCTGTACTTATACGGGGGTCTCAAAGGATTTGTTCTGATGCTGTTAACTATTGTAATATTTAACGTATTTTGTAACATGGCACGAATAAAGTAATCCGATGATATTTTTTAGTGTTTGTTTTAAACGTGTTGTCAAAAGATGTGTAATATAATATTGCAAGTCTGTGATAAGAGTGTTTTGTTCCAAGTTTTATTTTACAGAACAAGTGTACTAAACCACTACAAAATCAATTTTCAATATTAACATTTACTTGATTATAGTCGAAAAAAATATAAACATTATATTTATACTTAAAGATTCTCCCATTAAATTGTAAATGGAAGTCACAATCAACAATTTCGGTTTTGTACTTCTTATCACCCATTCAAACTAGATAGTTTTACTTCATTTATTATAAAGAGTGGTAATAAATAACAATTAACCATTCCATTTAACAGCTAAACATTCTATTATAAATAATTGATCAATATTTTAAAGTTATCGAAACTGCCTTGAAGAGAAAATGAATATTTGTACAAATTCAGTAATTTGCACCACTTTTAAGTTGATATCCAAAGTCGTACATTCACCCTGCCATTCATCCTCCCTGAGCGTAGGTACGCGAGAAAAATTTAATTCTTCGGAATTGATTTTTATAAAGAAGACAACGGTTCGCCATTAATTAGGAAATCGCAATCAGATTTGTCTGCAATCTGCAAATTTCAAGAAAAAAAAAATTAGTATTAATTTTCATCAAGGTAAAACATATTTTTGAATTAAACATCTGAATTTAAATTTTAAACGCAAAATTCAGTGCCAAAAAAATTCAGTGATAAATAAACAAGTAAACAAAAACAAGTGCATATTTCCTCATGCAGCTCATAAAAAGATTTTGGAAATACCCAGATAAAGAATCACAAGGCGGAAAATTGTATGCAGCTTCGCCTTTTTTTTGCGTAACCCAACCCACTTCATAAATAAAAACATTAAAAAAAGGCACTCGTCCTCACCATAATGTCTTCACCGCTGGAATCAGATTCGTAATCTGATAGCAAAGGAGGACCGAAATCCTTTGCGCCCAAATATCGTAATAAATCGATAAATTTGTAGTTTCTTCTCAAATACGCGAAATGCATTGCTGTTAATCCCGCAAAAGTTTGCACGTTGACATCAGCACGACAATTTCTAGCAATAGTCTCCACCAGACAAAGTTCTTGCATTTCAACAGCAAAATGAAGAGGAGTTCGCCCACTTTTTCCTTCCTAAAAATGTTTTCAAATTATCTTATTATTACATATTCCAATATTATTAGTAACAAATTTTTTTATTACCTGCGCGTTCACGTCAGCACCAAAAGTATATAATAATTTTACAATTTCCGTGTTTTTGCAAAACGTGGCTAAATGTACGCACATCTGACCTGCAAAATGAAAAAAATAAATAAATTACTCTCAAGTCAACTCAATGAAAAAAAATATATTTAAGCAAATTCACACCAACAAGCAAATGGTTTTTCCCACATATTTTGAAACTTGGATCCCGGAAGATTATTGACAAGTTTCCTGCCAAACTTTTCTTACAATTGCGGCGCCAATTTGGTTTCGCATTGAAATGCGATAAATTACCACTTTTTTTTTGTTACTTTGTACAAGTTTGAAACGTCAATAGTTTCGATTTGTTTACAATATTCGTTCATGAAGAGTAAATAAAAACTGTTGTTACGTAACTTCCACTCAGAAATAAGACCTTGAACGAAGTAGCTAAGCGTGTTGTTGACATTAAACACAAACTCAACTTTCTCAAATAAATTGTAAATTAAAACGTAGATAACTGACACGCCTTGGTTTTTGCATTAATTTCACAACTTTGATACGAGGCTAAGGAAAAAACCCATGTCAGGGTTTCCTGTTCTAAAAAACGTCAAGTTTAACTTGAGCTCATTTAGGTCAATTTCTGTAGAACCCTCGTAACTATCGCAATTAATTAATATGAAAATTAAACGGGGAAAAACAGGTTTGTTACGGAAATATCACTCATCAAAATGCTAAGTGGTAAATCCTTTATCCCACACTACACACTCCTCAAGATCGCATGACCTCACTTATAGAATGACGTACATTCGAGTGCATATTTTTTGAGTTGATCATATATTAGTCACAATAACCGTCATTGTACAAAAAATATTTCATTTCATAGAATTTGATCTCTACAGCTAAAATACGTGGGCTATCTCAAATAAACTGTCGGATAAATTGAAACCTAAGCTGTTTACTGATATTTTTATCAGTAAATGATAAGAATTCTGGCTTACCTTCATAATTTCGCAAGTCCAAATTTTGAGTTTGGCCGTATTTTTCCCAAGCCTCTCCTAAATCTTGTAGAGGTCGATTTCGGTTCATCTCTTGAAAACTAACGGGTCTGATTAATTCTTCCGCACTCTCGAGATCCCCTTTTTGACAAGCTAAATGTAACGCCGTGTTGCCTCGTCGATCTCGAATGTCCACGATAGCTCCATTTACTACCAACATTCTAACGACTTTAGGGATTCCAACAAGTACAGCCAAGTGCAAAGGAGTCTACAAGAAAAGAAATATTTGATATTAAAATATGTTCGTCATTAAATTTATGATCGTGTTGTTGACATACCTGATTTAAGTTGTTTTGCAGATTTAAAAACGCAGGATGAGGTGCTTTGATGATGAGATTGTTGATTAATTTTTCAATTCCGTGAATTATTGCTAAGTGTAAGATCCTATAAATAAAAATTTTAAAAATCAGTTAACAACAAACTTTTGTTAAAACAAAAATATCAAGAGCGAGATAATCGATTTAAAAAACTTTGGTTTCGGTTTTTGTTTTCTTGCTTCGCCTTCCGAGATAAGAACTCAAGCTAAAAAGTTATTTTTAAAAAAAATAAATAAATCCACTCACGTGTCGCCATCGTCGTCTTGCTGAAAAGCTTCGTACCAAAAGTTTACTTCTGAAGACCCTACAACGTTGTGGGGGGTACTTTGAAACTGTTTCTCCTCCTTATTGCATATTTTCTCAGCGAAACTTAATCGCGCTATTTTTTCTGTAATGTCTCCATAAGTTGCTGTTTGTTCCACTTTTGGCTCAACGAGAGGTTTATAATCAAAATATGATGTTTCACTGGCTAACCACGGCAGTTGATTCTGTCCTATTGATCGATGTTCCACGTCACTCGAAATAGTTTTGGATGATAAACTTTCGCTGGCGTTATTGCACAAACGAGTATAAGCAATATTAGAATCCCCACCTGACTGAAATCTATCTCCCGCGTTACGAAAAGAATCGAATCCAGAATCCTCGTGGCTGTCAAAACGATAGTCCATCGAGGTGTATTTTGAATTTGTCGGTGAATTAAAAGAAGCATCTCTGGGTATGAGAACGTGTGAATGCAATCCAGGTTGACTGCGGTATGTCGACTCCGCCGACGCAAATCCGCGAGAAGCGGGTGCAGTCGCACAATCAGGTACAATATCGTTAGTATCCAAATTTTCTGACATGTTAGTCCTTTCTGAAGATTTCCGTGGATGCCACATACTTTTAAAGTTGACAAATAAAGTTGCGAACGACGAGATATTCCAATACGCTGCACTTAGCTCGGGAGTTTGTTGTTGTTGTTGATAGGAAATAAGGCCAACGACAACTTAAAGTTTACGGTTTAAGGTTTAGTGTATATATATCGGCCGTAGAAGTATTTCCCTTCGTCTGTCACAATCGAAGTCTGACAAAACTGTGGAATTCTATCGATCCTAAACCCAAGTTCGGGGGAAAACCCAAGTGGAACGGAGCACGCAATCAGAAACCAGATTAATAATCCACGTCCAAACAAAACCGAGGCCGTGGAGCAGATGTGGGGAATCCCCCGATCTAGCTTCGGGCTGACGCAGAAAGGAAGGAACGGGAGGAAATTAGGGAAATACGAATTTTTTGGAATTCTTGGGGCTCTTCCGCGGTTTTTCTTAATTATGTACAAATTTATTTTTACGTTTAATTGCTAAATCATTTTATTTTAATAAAATATCGCGATGATTGCATAAGCCTACGCGCGCAATATTTTATTACCAAC
>JAQIWS010001081.1:0-13521 GCA_034696085.1 Stigmatogaster subterranea | reverse complement strand
CGATGGCATGAAAAAAACACAGTTAGAGGATCAGCAACTATAATCAAAACAAGTAATATCCCGGCAGAAATAGAGTTCAATACTCAATTGTCGATAATATAAAATGTACCTTTAGGTAGAAAAGCAAATATACAGACGACTATTCGTGTTCATTTGCAAACTCTGGAGTACTGTTTAACACCTAGTTTGACGGTATGTTTTAAGCCAGACCCTTTATCAAATCCCCAATGACAAAACAATATTTCTGACTGATATTTGTTAAAAATTGAAAATTTTCTATCCTGATAGTTTTCCATTTCAAAATTACTTTACAACTGATTTCAATCAAGTTTTGACGACAACGTACGCAATCAAAAAAGTATGTATACAATGAATCTCAACTAAGATCTTCATTTGTATTAAATTTTTCATGTCCATTTCTAAAAGTACAATTTCCTAAATACCCATAATTCGCCGTGTGAATCAGATATTTCAATTAACCAACGATGTATTCTAAATTGCCTTGGAAATAAATTTCACAATTTGGATTGCTGGTAAGGAATCACCTCCTTGGCATAGAACGTTACATCAGAAATTTTCAAGCTTTAGTATTAAAATTATTTTGTTGGTAAATCCGGACAATGATAAAACTTTTAATATTCAAAAAACATTGCACTTGTACACTATATAAATTTTCGATAACTAAAATTAGGCAATGCTTCGAGCATCCGGTGAAGATACACTACTTGACTACATGATAAAAATTTCCGTGATCGCTCAGCTTGTTGCATATTAAAACATGCACTGCTGTTAAAAGCACATTAAATTATCAACAATCCCATATTAAGTCTCTTTATATTAGGTTACCATACATGCCAAATGCAACGAAAATAATTGAGTGCAGCGCTTTGAACAATTCACATGTGCTGAGGAAAGTTTATGATGTTTCGTGGGATATACTAATGACTACATCGCCTAAACTCCATTGCTCCTGTAGAAGAACATGTACTGAAACAAAATTGTATCTTCAAATTGTCAAAAAACCACATAACGTGAATAATTTCACCCTAATTTTCAAGAGTAGAGAGCCAACTATAATGAAAACAACAGAAAAATACGCGTACGATATCATCAGTCTAATTGTAGATATTGCAGGAACATTAGGCCTCTTTTTGGCACTATCGTTGTTGTCAATCTTTCAATTACTTAAATGCTCTACACTCTTCAGAAACGAAACATCAAAAACAAAGTACAGAAAATATAGTGCATTAGTTAGCGAAGAATTGAACAAGTTGTTAGCAACTCACAACGAAAATGTTTCGTGTTTAAGAAGTATTTACAAAAGTATATTCGTCGTATTAATGATTGTGACGACGCTTAACCTGATCTATATTCAAGTAGAACTATATATTAAAGATCCAACGCGCACAGTAATTACTCTCATAGAAAACTCCACGGTGTACCTACCCTCGATAATTGCTTGTGGTCAAGGATATCAAATTAACAAACTGAAAATAGAATTCGCAAGACAGAAATTGATCGCCGAGTGTGAAGTGCATCTGCTTGACCTCATTGACTTCAAGCACACACAATTAAATAAAACCAACGTTGACGTTTTGTGGAAAAATCAACGGATGCCGGATGTGAAGGTGTGTAATTTTTTCTTTTTAATGTAACCGTAAGTTCCAACACAAGAAATAGCATTGTAATCTTTATTTCCGAGCCCATGATTGTTTTCTCGTGAAGTTGTCATACATCATTTGTCGTCAACAATAATTACAGCAATCTGATAACCGCGCAAACACAGATCTTTGAACTGTATTATCTTGAAACCGCGGTTGAAAAAGTCATGGTTGGCGAGTACTGTGTGTTGATTTTTGTGTTGCAACTCGTGTATTGCATAACTATAATATATTTTTTGTAGTTTACACTATAAAAATATTTTCCCCCCAAAAGATATTTACACATCAACCCGAAGCAAACGTAACCTACATAAAAATGTACTACGGAATGTGTCACAAAATTCTATTTAGTAAGTTGTGGACAGCAGCATCCTAGTATAATTGCGAATTCACCAAACCATGAATTCCAAAAAATGTTTTTAGAGCCAAATCCATTTCTTGGAGCCGCCGGATTATATAATCTTGGTTTTAAGGTTTATGGAAATGAAAATTGTACAGAAAATCTTTTCCACGTAAGTATCTATACGAATTACCTAGAGCAAATGTAAGCACTATGTCGCGACGACTTTAACGTTCACATCGTTAGCGGTAATGCATGCACAATTTTCACGCGAAGTTTCAACAGAAAAATCTTAAAAAATCCACTAAATAATCCAAGTTAGAACTACAGTACCAAGTTTCTCCAGACAACATTTCACGTGAAACAGCAAAGGCATCACTGAAGTATTATCTGTTCCACCATATCCCGAGAGTGCTCCTTCAACGCACGTGAAACTGATGAACCTTCTGGTGATTAATTTAGGATTACATGGTGGATCCATGATCCATTTCTCCATGATTTTTCAATTGAAATTTCGCAGGGAAATTGTATTTGCATGGCAGAGAGCAATGAGTACCATAACTGATACGGAGACAGTTTTCACACGCACTAAGTCTAAGCATTGTAAACATTTTTTTGAATCAGCCCACGTATATTTAATTGTCGTTACAACAATATCTTTAAAACTGGATACATGCGTAACGTTGTCCATATTTTTTTTGTGTTGATATACCCTACTTTTATAGTCTCTTTCTATTATTTTCATAAAATTTTGGAAGTTCGCAGAATTTATCACGTTAAATTTTGCTTTGAAATTCAGATGTACCTGCAATCTCAAGAGAGAGATTATCACTATGTCATCACAAATCGATTAACTGCTGTTCCTGGAACAAGGAGTCTTATGATTGTCGAAACGTCTGTATTGGAACAACGCAGTACTTCGGCGAATCCATGCGTAAATTATAAGAATTTTGAAGGTTGTAGACTAAATTGCTACATTAATAAAATTGAAAATCTGGTAACGTGCAGGTAATAATAATTTCGCTATACCGTTCAAAACTAAAATTAACACACAAATTTCATTTCAACGACCAATGTAGGTTGCCATTTATGGACAACTTTAACAAGCACATGTGTTACGATTCAAAAACAGCTAAAGAATCGATGGAAATTTACCTAACGATTATTTTACAAACCAACATCAGAAAAGAATGTAATTGTATTCGTCCTTGTACACAATTAATTTATGTAGTTAGCTGGGGATCTCACTTGCTACACCCGTTTGGCTCGTTTGATATTACAGTCTATCTTTTCACTGCAACTAATCTGATTGAAAATATTGTCGAAGTGCCTGCATTCAGCTTCGTTAGTTTACTGTGTATGATAGGCAATTTACTTGGTATAACGTTAGGTCTGTCAGTTTTATCGTTTCTACAAGCTGTATTCACTAAATTTAACACAGTTGCTAAGTATTGTCAAAATGGTTACCAGCATTAGACTTTTTTCTTAGAATTTTTCATTTCTTGAATCAGACAAAATACGGAAAATGTCTGGCAATACACGTACTATGTATATGTTTGACGTACATCCATTCTGATGAAAGATTTAATATTGTGTACTTCAATGCTATTGCATTCCACAAACGTTTTTTAGGGCAAATAATTCAGCTGGCAAAAATATACCAAAAACAAACATCTGGGATTAATTCAAATACTACTGTAATAATCGTGCAAGTATTGCTTTCAAATTTTATATCTACACAATCAGTTACGTTAGTTCGTTGTTAACTCTGATAAAATGGTTGTCCGTTTGTGATAGCAATAACACAAAATGATGTCACAGCTTTCGAGGAGGTTTTTAATACACACCAGATTATTAATGCTAAAGTCAATAATTCTTTTATTTTAGTCGTTGTGTAACACAGGATTAAAGAGAAAATACAAAAAAAGGTTGAATCAAAAAGAATTGAACACTTTCAAAAATTTGTTACTCCAGACGTAAATTAGATATGAACATGAAATAACGACCAAAAATTGTACAGAGTTAAAAAAAATTTTTAAGTATGTTTTGTAAAAAATCGGAATCTTCTTGACCAGATTTAAAATTCCGTTAATATGTTTCCTAATCTTAATTTGTAAGAAAAATTACCAACAATGTTGGCAGGAAAATGGTACCAAAATTCAAATACGGGTTTTTTGTGAAAATCAGACTCAATTAATAAATTTATTTTATTTTTTAAAGTTAACGAATAAACTAACTACCAGTAACTAACTTTTGTTGTAAAGAATTAATTTCTATACTTTTTTCGATGAAAAATAATAAAAATGTTAAATTACTGGTTTGATGAAAAATAATGAAAATGTCAAATTACTGGTTTGACGAAAAATAATGAAAATGTTAAATTACTGGTTTGACGAAAAATAATGAAAACCGTTAATTACTGGCTTAGATGAAAAATAATGAAAACTGAATTACTGGTTTTAGATGATTTCTGAGTAGGAAATTGCTAATTTCTTGTAGGTTGATGTTTTGGATGCAATGCTGCACCTATTTATAAATCACATTTTTACGGAAAATCAGACTGAATTAAAAAAATTAATTTATTTTTCAATAAGCTAACGAACAAACTAATCAAGTAACTTTTGTTGTAAAAAAATAGTTTCTAAACTTTTTTTAAACGGTATATTAGACAGGAATAAAAGTTAAAAAAAGCAATTGAATTGTTTTTACACCTGAAAATTACCACGTAAAAAAAAAAAACTAGATTGTTCGAAACAAAAGAAAATTGCTATTCTCCGAAATGGCAGAGCAGGTAATTGCAAATGCGAAGAATAATGTACGGTTCGGTTAACAAATCAATCAACGTTTAGTAGGCGGAACGCTTACAAAACCTGGAATGATGAAAATGAAAAAAAAAACGATAGAAAATGAACCTGCAAAAACATCACTTATCGCTAACGGAATAAGAAATGTGAAAAATGAAAAAAAAAAAAAAAAACAGAACAGTAATGGAATAATTTAAACAATTCGAATTTCGAAGAAAAATAATGAAAATGTTAAATTCTTGGTTTCGACGAAAAATAATGAAAATGTTAAATTCTTGGTTTCGACGAAAAATAATGAAAATGTTAAATTCCCGGTTTTGACGAAAAATAATGAAAACTTTGAATTACTGGTTTAGATGAAAAATAATGAAAATGTTAAATTCCCGGTTTCGACAAAAAATAATGAAAACTTTGAATTACCAGTTTAGATGAAAAATAACGTAATGTTAAATTACTGGTTTCGACGAAAAATAATGAAAACTTTAAATTACCGGTTCAGATGAAAAATAATGAAAGTTTCGATTTACTAATCGCTTACTGCCAGAAAAATAAATAATTCCAACTTAAAAATTACCTGTGTGTGATGCAGTTGCTGTTGCGTACAAACGCTCGCTGTTGTGAGCAGGAAAATTTTCTGAGACAATGACAGAAATCTAATTCCGTTCGATATTGTTCACGAAGTCTAGCGGTAGTTAAGCCCACAATTTAGGTAAGTAAAATTAATAATATTGTGCAGTTAAGATACTAATCATTAGGATTATCACACACCAGTAATGTAAACCGCAATTGATTCGAATCCGCGCAGTAACAGGACTATAACGGGGTGTTACTGTATTATTACTGCAGTGGAACAAATTATGACAGAAAATATTAATCGCTGTTTAATTTAGTATAAAATTGAAACATCAATCGCTTGCATTATTTTTTACAAGACGAGTGTAATAAAGTTCACGTTCCCGTAGAATGTCACTTTTTGTTTTGAATTAAACAAGTTTAATACTGCTTCGATTTGAAATTAATTATTCATAAAAATCGAGATATTTTCTACGACGCTAATCGAGCGCAACCAAACAGGCAAAAAAAAATTTCTGTCAATTGCTTAGATCGTCAATTTCAACATTTTCCAGGAATTTCAGTACGTTGTAAAAGTGTACCAACAATCAACACGCGACTGTTTTTGTAGTGACAGAGTGAAACTGATGAGACGAGCAATACCGTTTCAGAATTGCCGCGTACTGTTTATTAAAATTCCATGCAAATTTCAATAAACAATACGCGTATTGTTTATTGAAATTTGCATGGAATTTTTTACGGTGTAAATCGAGTTATTTTTGCGGCCAACTATCGGAGGGAGAGAGCTAAAACTACCTGTAACTTTTTGGTACAGGTAAATGCTTTGGTCATACGGAATACACGAAAAATTATTTTGCTTGCTCAACCAGTTGAAAAAATAATGCTCGTGAAATCGAGCAATGTCACAAAAGAATGTTATCCTTTAATGATGCATTGTATAAAACACATCTAACACAATACGCCCTACATTTGTCGGTTTCTCAATAATTAGGAATAGATTAGATATTGATTTTCAGTGGTAAAGTAATATGACTTTAAAGAGAAAATTCTATATTTAATAGAACAACTACTGCCACTCAACTTTAATCCTCTGGATACTGCTGAGCATCACTTGGGAAGTATTAAACAAAATGCAGGAGTTATTTGATGAGCTACACTATCTGTAACGTGACTCAAACGAAATGCATCCGTTATAATCCATACATAATCTGAAACAAATTTCACTTCAGTTTAAAATTGTAATCCACGAATACCAACGTTTACGTATATTGATCACCGTGACAATAGCAATTTCACAAAAGAATTTCTTCTCTTCTACGATGCATTGTGCACCACGCAAAAAGTGCAGTAACTTGCACGGGCCATAATATTTTGTTACTAGAGTCCATTACGAATTGATTTTGAGATAATTGATAATGCAGTAACTTGTTCGGTACACAGTGGATAGGAATAACAATACAGTTTGCTATTCCTACTGAATTGTATTGGCGCAGCACAATTTCCGCCGTCGACGAGAGCACATAAAATATCCTTATCCGTCGTTGATTGCACATTACAAGGTACAGTAAAGACGTTATTTTCCGTGTTGTAACATTTTGAGTACTTTTTAATTGCACATTAAGGTTGGTTAATCGGTACATTTTGGTACTATTTAGATGATGAAGGTCAAGGTGGTAAAAAAGACGGCAGTAACGTATCACAGGCAGAATAAACATTTAATTTTAAAAGAGCAAATAAGGCGCTTTGTAAAAGAACGGTTTTTGCAATTGCACCGAAGTGATGTCACAGATGTTGAAGCGTTTTTTAACAACTATCAAAATATCTCAATTTTTTTTTTTCGTTTTATATGGCTGGTTATTGGAATATTTTGTATCCTGACGAGCGTTTACCAAATTTGTGATAGAATTGAATACTACTTATCTACCCCTGTGCGTACTGTCGTTGAAGCAAGCACAGAACCAATCACGATGCCAACGTTTGCATTAGAAGAAACTTATACTGAGGCAATGAGACCATATTGGGACAAACTTACAAATAAAAATCAACACAGGTGTATAATGGATATAGCCCGCATTGCATTTTATCCTATTCAATACCCGATAAATTATTCAGCATTCTGGGCAGCAACTAACATCACTCCAACTATTCAAAAAATTGTAGTTTTTGACGTAAGGGATGTAAAGCAAAATTTTAACAAATTAACCCCGAAATGCATAAAATCTTTTAGGACAAAAATGTCTTGACTGACATATGTTTTAATTCAGAAGGTGCCCAATACTTGCCCAAAGAATCAATAATACAATGGTATGAAGAACCTACAGCATTAGGATACGCAACCATTTTTAAATCAAGTAATATACCGATAGGAATCAAGTATAATATTTTAGTTGATTTTTAACGATGAAATTACGTAACTTTTAGATAGAAAAATAAACTTAACAACAACCACTCTCGTTCAATTGCAATCTCCTGGATACTGTTCTAAACCATTTGTCACGGTAAGACTTAAGCTCTTTAATATTGGAAACCCACAGCTTGATAAAATTTTAGTCCACTCGTTACTACGCATGTTTGATCTGAAATAGAATTTAACTTCCATTTAAAATTGCAATAAGTGCCCAGCAACGGGTAAAATTAAGATATTGGTTTTCTTCAGTTTTCGCTTGACACTGTACTCCCACACCGAGATTACTTGACGGCACCATTTGAGGAAATATTGACAGTAACATACGCAATTAAAAAGATATGTGCGAATCACAATTGTTATCTTTGTTCTAATTTAATTTTTCTCCTGTTCTAAAAGTACAAATTTCTAAATATCCGTAAAAGACCGTGTGAATCAAAAAATTCAGTTAGACAACGATGTATACAATATTGCCTTAGATATCAATTTGAAGACTTCGTTTGTCGGTAATAATAAAATACTACATCATTTGTTGTGAGTAGCATAGCACGATATAAATTTCAAAGCTTTATATCTACACAGCGTGGATTTAAGAAGTATTCACCGCAATAATTTAGACGAAGAATTTAGATTTTTTTCGTGCACACTTATACAAATTAATAACCACATTTCTATTAAAAGTTTGAGTGTCCCATGCTATTGAGTTTCTTTATATTAGGTTGCCGTATATGCCAGTTGCTGTGAAGATGGCTGATTGTAGCATTCTCAGCAATTCAATTGTACCAAAGCGAGTTTATGATCGTTCGCGCCATATCCTAAAGTTTGTTTCACCTACAATCCACTGTTCCTGTACAAAATCTTGTACTGAAACAAAGTTGTACCTGCAATTTGATGAAACACCACACAATTACGCAAATAATTTTACCCTACTCTTTAAGAGTCGGGAGTCAACAACAATGAAAATATCTGAAAACTATCTGTATGATATCATCAGTCTTTTTGTCGATATTGGAGGAATATTGGGCCTCTTTTTGGGACTTTCACTCTTGTCTGTTTTCCAATTACTGAATAGGCCCGTACTTGTCTACAAAGAAAAATCAACAAGAAAGCGCGCAAAGTACAACGCAATTGTTGACAAAGAATTAAACAATTTGTTGGCAATTCAAAGCAAAGAAATTTCGTGTTTAAGACAGCGTTGTAAAACGATTTTCGTCTTATTTGTGTTTGTGATGTTTTTTATCCTAGCTTACCTTCAAATTGAATTTTATTTCAACGATCCAACATACACAGTAATTAATCTATCAGAAAATCTTCTGGTTTGCTTACCAGAGATAATTGCTTGTGGTCAAGGATCAGAAATTAACAACATAAAAATAAACTTCTCAAGAAATAATTTGATTGATGAGTGTAACGTGCATCTAATTGACCTTGTTGACCTCCCACACCCAGATCTGAATAAATCACAAATTGAATTCTTGTGGGAAATTCAGAAGGCAAACATGATGGTGAGAAAAATCTTTTAATTAACATTGAGTTGTAACATAAGGGGATAATATTTTAGTCTACAGTAGTTTGAAGAAACTTCAGCCAGAAAAGCAATTTGCAGACCCAACACCAACATTCTCAATGTTTATCTACTGTATAAATATTCACACAAATCGCCTCGTTGCAAGCTCTTCAACAAAAATTTGCGGAGTCTAATTTGGGTTATATAATTCTATGCAGACATTATTCACCTTGTGTTACAACTCATAATATTAAATCGTGTTTCCTTGTACTCCTAAAATGGTTGTATTTATTCCCAAAAGCGTTATTTATTGCTTGATCACAGAGCAAATTTAAGCATCGTAAAAATGTATAGCGGAACATGTCATAAAATATTATTCAGTAAGCTATAATGAATAGCCGCATAAAATTGTTTACAAACATTGTGAAATTAATTTTCAGAGACAGAACCATTTTTCGGAGTGGGTGGAACACAAAACCTTCGTTTCGCGGTATATGGAAATAAAAATTGTACACAAAATCTTTTCCAAGTACGTATCAACAAGATGTGGCAGGTACACATAATTAAAGAATTACAATGTAGTACATCACACGTACATAAACCTAATGGTGTGTGTGTCAAACTACACCGTTAATGACAAAATACACTTCTTCGCTACAACTGGTGATCAATAGACCCTTTATATTATTAGCTAACCGGTACAGTGTGCAGTACTTTGTAATTTCTTTAAAATTGTTGTCTCAGCAAATTGCAAATTTGCAGTTTTTTCCAATTAACTTTTATGTACATAGATGTTCGTTAAATCAGAAGAGCGCAGTTACCATTCCATACTCACAAATCAATTAACTATTACACCGGGTTCACACAGTTCTATGATGACCGAACAGTCTGTGTTTAAACATCGCAGCACCAGGACACATCCATGTGTGACTTATGAAGATTTTGACGAGTGCAGAATAAGTTGCTATATTAATAAATTGCTACATAAACTAACGTGCAGGTAATGATAAAATCGTAACTTGCAGAACACTTTTTAGTACGCAAATTTCGTTATAATTTCTAATGTAGATTGCCGTTTATCGACGATTTTACACTGCCACTGTGTAATTCTTCCAAAACAGCTAAAAAGTCTCTGGATGCTTATTTAAAAATTATTTTGCACACGGACATCAGCAAAGAGTGTAATTGTATTCGCCCATGTAGAGATGTAATTTATAGATTTAACCCAGGCTTTCATAAGCAGAACGCACTTGGTCCCTTTGCTATTGCTGTCAACATGTACATTGCAACTAACATAATTGAAAATGTCGTCGAAGAGGCTGCGTTTAGCCTCATTAGTTTACTGTGCATGATAGGCAATTTATTAGGAATAACGTTGGGTCTGTCAGTGTTGTCATTTCTACGAGTTACATTCACTAATTTTAATGCGGCTGTCAAATATTGTAAAAATATTTAAGCTATTTTCATGCTACCGAGCGTACGTGCATGATTTGCAATGGTAATATTTGTTACTTGCTTCATATTCGTCTTAATTGTACGCTTACAAATATATCTTTTATTGTATTCGTTGAATTTAGTACTTAGTGACCGAATATGTCTGTTAAAACAAAAATTACCGTACTCCAAAATCTGTCTATCTATCAAGAGCTTGTAAAAATTTCACGCAAAGGTTCGCATTCGTCACGTTACCACGAATGTTCATTTACCTCTTCATTGCTGTCAATCGTTAATGGACGAGTTACGACTGTGAACGAAATCTACTTTTGAAACAACTTATTGTCTATATTGTCACTTGTGTGTTGGAAAATCGTCGGATTAATTATAACATAAAAGTGTAATTCTTGATGTTGCCTATAATAAATGCACTGGGCCCTGCATTGTTGACGGTATTTACCTTTTTACGGTATTAAAGTCATCGAATTGCCCGCATTCAGCCTCATTAGTTTACTGTGTACACTAGGCAATTTAGCAGGTGAAACGTTAGGTCTGTCTGTGTTTCACCTTGAAGAAACTTACGGTCGAATTTTGTATATTTAACTAACCTAGCTATTTGTTAACACGACTACTCAAATTAAGGTATTTGAGTTTTGTGACCAAAGATAAAATTATTGTACGTACATTTCGATGTCTTCAGAATCGTCAGTTACGCAATAGCAGTGCAGCAGCGAATGAAGAGTTGATGACGACACAAAATTTCAGTAAATCAATCATCCAAGAGTTAAATCTAAATTACACCACAGAAAATAAAGAGATATTAATAAATACGTTTTCAAATATATTGATAAGGTCAAGATCATAAACAGTGTTAAATCCACAATATCCCTAAAGTCCGAAACACAGCGCCTCAGAGTGTTAATTCTCATAATTAAACTCAATATTGTAGTACCACGCGCAAATAATTCATCTGGTAAAAATATACCAAAAAAAAACATCTGGGATTAATTCAAATACTACTGTAATAATCGTGCAAGTATTGCTTTCAAATTTTATGTCCACACAATCAGTTATTACATAAAGACGATGGTTTAGTTCGTTGTTAACTCTGATAAAATGGTTGTCCGTTTGTGATAAGAATAACACAAAATGATGTCACAGCTTTCGAGGAGGTTTTTAATACCCACCAGACTATTAATGCTAAAGTCAATAATTTTTTTTATTTTAGTCGTTGTGTGACACAGGATTAAAGAGAAAATAAAAAAATGGGTGAATCAAAAAGAATTGAACACTTTCAAAAATTTGTTACTCCAGACATAAACTAGATACGAACATGAAATAAAGACTAAAAATTGTACAGAATTAAAAAAAAATTTTAAGTATGTTTTGTAAAAATTCAGGAATCTTTCTTGACCAGATTTAAAATTCCGTTAATAATTTTCCTAATCTTAATTTGTAAGAAAAATTACCAACAATGTTGACAGGAAAATGGTACCAAAATTCAAACACGGGTATTTTGTGAAAATCAGACTCAATTAATAAATTTATTTTATTTTTGGTAAGTCAACGAATAAACTAACTACCGGTAACTAACTTTTGTTGTAAAGAATTAATTTCCATACTTTTTTTGACACCTAAAAATTACCACATTAAAAGAAAAACAAACTTGATTGTACAAAACTGAAGAAAATTGCCTTTCTCCGAAATTACAAGTGCGAATAATAACGTACGATTAAAAAATCAATCTATGTTTAGTAGGCGGAACACTTCAAAAAGATGTAATTAGGGTTTCGATGAAAAATAATGAAAATGTTAAATTACTGGTTTGATGAAAAAAAATGAAAACTTTGAATTACTGGTTTAGATGAAAAATAGTGAAAACTTTGAATTACTGTTTTAGATGATTTCTGAGTAGGAAATTGCTAATTTCTTGTAGGTTGATTTTTTGAATGCAATGCTGCAATCACATTTTTACGGAAAATCAGACTGAATTAAAAAAATTAATTTATTTTTCAATAAGCTAACGAACAAACTAATCAAGCAACTTTTGTTGTAAAAAAATAGTTTCTAAACTTTTTTTAAACGGTATATTAGACAGGAATAAAAGTTAAAAGAAGCAATTGAATTGTTTTTACACCTGAAAATTAAACTAGATTGTTCGAAACAAAAGAAAATTGCTTTTCTCCGAAATGGCAGAGCAGGTAATTGTAAATGCTAATAGTAATGTACGGTTCGGTTAACAAATCAATCTACGTTTAGTAGACGGAACACTTACAAAAGCTGGAATGAAGAAAATGAAAAAAACGATAGAAAATAAACCAGCAAAAACATTACGCAACGCTAATGGAATAATAAATGTGGAAAAAGAAAAACAACACGGTCCAATTCGGGTTTGGAAGAAAAATAATGACAATGTTAAATTACTGGTTTTGATGAAAAATAATGACAACGTTAAATTACTGGTTTTGAAGAAAAATAGTAACAGTGTTAAATTACTGGTTTTGAAGAAAAATAATGACAACGTTAAATTACTGGTTTTGAAGAAAAATAGTAACAGTGTTAAATTACTGGTTTTGAAGAAAAATAATGAAATTGTTAAATTACTGGTTTTGAAAAAAATAATGAAATTGTTAAATTACTGGTTTTGAAAAAAATAATGAAATTGTTAAATTACTGGTTTTGAAGAAAAATAATGACAATGTTAAATTACTGGTTTTGAAGAAAAATAATGAAATTGTTAAATTACTGGTTTTGAAGAAAAATAATGACAATGTTAAATTACTGGTTTTGAAGAAAAA
>JAQIWS010001080.1:0-13530 GCA_034696085.1 Stigmatogaster subterranea | reverse complement strand
GCAAAAATAAATTTTGCTCTGCCCCGTAAAAAATTACCGTGAGGAGGAATTTTAATCTTTTCGCAAAAATAAATTTTGCTCTGCCCCGTAAAAAATTACCGTGAGGAGGAATTTTAATCTTTTCGCAAAAATAAATTTTTTGGTAGAAAACCAAAAAAAAAGTTTTTTTTATTAGATATTCAGTTAACAATAGTATCTTCATATAACAAACATATAATACAGAAATTGACATCACACACCTACGCTCAGAAATAAAAAAATTGGATATGTTAATTATTCTTCCTTTTACAAAACAAAACAAAATTTTTAAATTAAAATAACAAAATAAAACCTGATAAAACCAATAAATAAATTAAAAACATTACAATAATTAATCAAAAAATTTTCACTCCAGACAATAACTTCTTAAATAACAAAACAAAATTAAATACTGACATAACATCCTCCAAAAATATAAAACTAGATTCAGCGTAGCCTAAAATGAGAAAAAATAATGAATTTAAAAAAATGTTAGAATCGAAATAATAATTTTTCGTAAAATATTACTTTGGATGTAAAATATTTCCAACCACTGACTTTTCACGACGGATAGTTGAACATGGAAACTGGACATGAAAAAAATAACATTTGTTAATTTTGCAATACAATATTGAACATAAATATATTACTGTATATTTAACGTTATAAGTTAAAATTAAGGCTAGTAATTTTAACTTTCACAGAAAAAGTCTTACAGTAACGTAAACGCAAAGTGATTTAAATAAGAAAAATATTTTAGCTCTTCAATTGAAATTAATTTTCACATTTTTTTAGTTTTGAATAATTATACTTAACGTACCTGTACCCCAAAAATGTTGGTTATTTCAAAAAATTTGTCGAATACGCAGACACTACAGTATATCGAAAGACCAATAAATTTAAGTGCGCGCGAACAAAAAAAAGAGCAAAAATTAAAAAAAAAAAATTTCTATCCTACGTTGAGAATCTCGATGTTTGAGGTCATATTTGTCCAGCGAGTGACCTCGGGTGATAATATTTGCAATATCTGTGCGACTTTAATATATTCTTTACACAATTTTACATTCTAAATTTACAATTTCAACGTATTGACAAAACTTGTCTTCGAGAATACGTAGGCTTACGTATATATACATACACTACATATTCGTTTATCATACGTAAATACGTACAAGTGACAATAAAATGTTGAGGTACACAGCTGCGTGATAAATTAGCAATTTTGATAAGTGTTTAAATAGGTGCGGACAGTATTATTAATAATTATAGTGCACCTACTGTACAACTTTTTTTTAACGAAGTAAAATTCATTACAATAGTATTTGTACTGACGTCAAATAAAAACCAATATTTTTTTGTATGTTTTGTCTAAAACAACTGGATAAAAAATACTAAGTTTAAAAATATGGACTTTTAGGAACAAGTTAACGAAGACAATGCGTTCTGCGTTTACGGGAATTAAAACTAAGAGGAATTCATTAGGAAACCAAATTCGTAGAGGTGATTTTGTCCTGGAGCTACTTTGACGTTCCTCATTCGCGTCACTTGAAGTGTGATACTCCAGAGAAAAAACGTCAATCATTAAAAAAATTACAAAAAATTGTTGTTTGCTAAGCTTGACAATCATGCGTATTACAATAATGTCAATAAAACAGTACATTTTTTTAATCGTAATATTTAAAAATATTATCCAAAGCATGATTAATTTTTTTTAAACGTTCGACGATTTAAAAACAAAATCAAGTCCACAAGCAAAACAACACCCATCATTCAATGAAAAAGTTCTTCAATTACGTATAGTCATCTGTACACAAAGTAAAACGTATCCTGTCGTTCAAAGTTGATAAAGAGTTAGCTCATTCTCTGCCCGGAGTCGCACTCTCGACAATTCAGAGAAGAATGCGATCTACGTAATATAACAAGAGTTATTCACGATCACAATCAATCAAAGACCCGTATAATGGTTAATGGCTGGCTCGTTCGATTGCTGGTCCGGTCTTCGTGAGAAAGGATTGCGTGCGTTGCGTCGACGATTGCTAACGTCATCACCAGTATGAAATTCGCTGAAATAAATATCAATATTTCCTTAGAATTCTGAAATGTTTGGAATGGAGAAAAAATTCGTTGATAATTACCCGAAGAAAGGCAAGATTTTTACAAAAGACTCTTTATCAGGATTAGTCCCAATTTCAGAAAACGACTGGACAAATAGATTTACAACACAGCGTAAGTAGTGCTGAAGTCGTTTTCTCCTCTCTTCAACAAATTTCGCATCCTGAACAAAAATTATATTTTAAGTACAATATTGCAGGTTGTAACTTGTACACAAAATTCGCTAGTCTTACCTTGTTCCCAATTGCCTTCTTTGGAGGAAATTCAAAGGTGTTGACAATAGGATTTTTCTTCTTTAAAACTTTATGCAGAGCGTAAAACTGAGCGTAACGTCGGTATACATTCCACTCGTCGTCGCGAATGCGTATATATACCTACATTCAAATAAAATAAAATGTTTAATTGAAAAAAAAATTATGCCAGACAATATTTACTCATACTTGATAAACGTGATGACTATCTGAAGATTTGCCAGCTAAAAAGGCCGATGGAATCCATATATTGATTAAAGAACGTACAGCTGCCGTCATGGACGAACTAAATATAATAAATGAATACCGATAAGAGTAAATAATAATAACACTTTTTTGTAGACTCACGCATCGTAATCAGAAGTAATGCTAATGTCATCGTCAGACGTTTGATTGTCATCAGGAAGCTACGTAAAAATAAAAATAAATTTGAAAATTTCCGGTATCACTGTCATGAAAAATATTATTAACTATAAATAATAGTTACCGGCCCTCTAAGATCGATTAATTCTTCTCGCAACCTACGAACAACTGTTTCTTTTTGAGACAGGAGCCGGTGGAGTCGTTCGTTAAACTCCATTAATTCTCCGTGCATTTCAGCAACTTGAATCAATTTTCGTTCATATTCGGTCGCTTCTAGGTGGTAATCAATATATGGCTTCGGTTTCGGAATTGCGGGAATGGAATCACCAGTAAAGTCACCTAGCGACAAAAAAACTATTTCAACCACTGTATCAACAAAAGTATTAATAAAATATTTTACCTTCGTCACTTTTTTCTGTTTTGAGCATTTGAACAGCACCAACGTATCTAATTAGTTGTCGCTTAATTAATTCGTTTTCTCTAGAGAGAGCTTGAAGTTTGGTTTGTAATCTTTCAACATTGTCTTGATTCTTTTCTTTCATTTCGTTCATTTCTATCCGCAGACCGGAACACATTTCCATCTCGCGGTCTAAAAGATTTCTAAGCGACCTGTAAAACAAAAACAATTTTAAAATAAATGATTAGCAGCTGAGTAGCGACAATTAGTATTACTTATTTTGTTCTTCAACTTCTTCTTTTTTCTGCATTAAAGCGATAATTGCCTGTTTCATATCATCTGTTAACACAATTTTCATTATTCAACTTGCAAAAGAGTCAAACGTTTAAAACAATCAGAACTTTGTAATTTTTCTTACTAGTTGTAAGTCCTTCGTTTTTGTTATCTTTTGAATTCAAATTCAAATTCGTGTGTGCATTCGTCGAATTTTTTTCGATTATTCCTTGCAAATCCGAACTTGTACTAAAAAAATTGCGAATAATAGTATTATCTACAAATTAACTTACTGCGCCATTAATAAAATGAAGAATATTTTTTAATCTTACCAATTTTGTAACACTTTTTGAAGGGCTAAAGCCGCAGCAGCGCATTCAGTGTCTTCTGAATAACTTGGCAGGGAAACTGAATCTTCTGTTAGTAGAGATAAAATAATGCGTCATGTAAACATGTGTCATTCAGCGCCGTCTTATTTTTAAGGATTTTGCACTGACCTGAATTTACTTCTTCGAAATTAGTCACCGGAATTAATTCTCCAATGGACAAATCGTTAATAGGCGTAAGAACCGTAGTTTCTGAATTAAATTTGGAAGGAGACGTTGGCCTAAAACAAAAAAATCTTTCATCACTACTCATTCAATATTTCACTGATTACAACAAATAAATAAATGAAAATAATTTTCTTACTTTTTACAAGCAAAATTTAGAGATTCCTTCATTTCTCTCCTATCACTCGAGTTATTGTCACCATGAATAATCTCAATTATAGTATCAGTTGCCACTGACAAGTTTTTATTGTCACGCATGTTATCACCTATGCCAGAGCCATGAGACTCTCCCGAATGTTGTAGTTCTTCGCCGGATCCACTACAATCTAAATCAGAACTCGATGCCATTGTACCATCCATCGCACATGGAAGACCGTTCCAGCAGCCACCATCAACATTCAAATCTTTTTTCTTTTGTAAATCGGTAATCTCTGGACTTTCAGATGCAGGTTCCCGAATAGTTGTTTCAGCTTCGCAAGAGTGCATGTCACGCCTATTTGGAATGGCCGAATTGCTTTCTGTATCTATTGGCGATGACAAGCACGTTGGAGGCGCGCTGAAGTAGGAAGGAGACAACTGAATACACCTAACAAATATAATTGCCACGAGTTATTTAGATCTGTTGTCACAAGCTAATGATTTGTAATCTTTTTGACTCCCCAAAACAAACCGATAAAAATGACGTTATGCAATTATTTACTGATTAGTACGAGTGTTTGTATTAAATCGCTAAAATTGATAAAACAGCTTAAAAGCGGTTCAAGTGGTGACGTAATAAAAAGAATAGCAGATTCTGTACTACCAAGTTTCAATTAGTTGAATCATCGCATTTGTCATAAACTTTTTTCTATCACCACACCCACTTATAATCTGCTTAATTAATTAAAGGTAAATGAATAGCACTGATAGTTCCACCTGCTATTTCCCGTGAGATCGTTATCATCAAACGACACGATTTGAGCCAAGGCTTTTTTCTTTTTCTTCTTTTCTTTAGTACTATCACCTACACCAAAATTGAATTTAATACAATTTATCGACAAATTTAAAAGAAAAAAAATCTACCTTTCGGGGGACTAGCGACAACGGCAGTTGGAGCGGACAACGCAGTCGGATGGAATACAGTCAGGGAGGAGCTAATAGGTTGAATGCGTATAGTGTTTAAGTCTGGGTTGTCGATGTTGATGGCAAACAGAATGGAACCTAATCCTAAACAATAACAATAATAATTAAGTATTTTATTACACTTTAAACTATGCGGTAAACAGATACCTGCTGCCATCATTGGAAGCATGCTACTTCGCTCTTGGTCAATGATAAAAGCCCAGTCTTCGTAGTACTGGGATAAAATAGTTGGATCGCCAAGTAACATGTGGATATAACGCTCCAAAGCGTGCTCGTTAAGAGCTGATCTGAGCCACGCACGACCACGACCAGCGTCGGTTGTGATATTTTTCAGTACCATATAACGTTCATACTCGTGTTTCGTAAGCACGTCTTTTACAGCATGCCAAAATACTAAAATGAAAACAAATCGTTTACTCAAATTTAATTTACATTTTATTAATATTTATTTGGTAATTTAATAATTTATTTTCAAACTTTAAACCTGGTTCATCCTCGACATTCCTTAAATTTATTCCCGTAACCATTTCCGTGACATGCCTAAAAATATATAAAAATGAAAAATTCTTGCACGCTACAATAAAAACAAATCGAGACAGGAAAAAACATAGTAATACTTGAAAGCAGCTAAGCCTTTATTATTCTTTCGCAAACCATGTTGAAGCACAATTTCGAAGTGAGTACACAGACAAATAACTCTACTGTCGCCATCCGTCGCTAACTCCGTTCTTCCTCCAAATCTGATCTGACACTAGAAATTGATTGGTTGAGTGGACTATCTTACTTCCTTGTTTACTCAATATTTAAAGCAAAGCCTCAAAACGAAATCGTTCACAGCTATCAGCTATCAATTTACTGTACTTGTTTAACGGAATCCAGCAGTTTATTCAACAACGCCTGCCGTTCGTCCAAATTATGCTCGCCTTCTAAAAATCAAAACAAAATAAAATTTGAAATTTCCTCACTTTCGGAATAAATTTTTATTTTCTTAGAATGATACCAAGGTTACGTAAGGCACATTAAAGATTTCTCAATTTGGGTTCGCGTGACCCACGGGAACCAAAGAAAAATAAAAAACTTTATACATCGTTATCGAGGTAAAAAGTGTGCATTATCATTACTAAAGGATTGTTTTTCACTCGTTATCAATTGTACTCGGAATATCTTTTAAATCACGGTTAAGTTCGCGATTTTTTTCGTCTTTGCGCAATCGCCTTCGAGATTCATCGGTGCCATAGATTTCCACGGCCAATGCACAAGGTCACTGTGCTATTGCTACATTGGTATTGGTTTTTATACAGCTTTTTAGTACAATGGAGTGGAAAGTTCAGCATAAATGCGAGCCACAACACAAACAAAAACCCATTGCAAAAACGGTGTTGCAAAAATAAACCGTGTTTATGCTTTTTTAAAGGTAGCGATGCAAACACTTACCGCTCATCTTGGATGCATATACTTAAACTTATCATATACTCATCTTCATTAATGGTATATTTCTTGAAATTTAAACTACAAAGTTTATCCCTTCGTCCAACGCTGGTACCGTATTGTTATTATGAAAGTCACGTGATGTTTCGTTACCTTGCGTGACATCTGGCGATAAAAGGAAAAACTAGAGATATTTAAATCGTGACGTCGTCGTTTGTTGACCATGACATCACTCGAGCATCTTCTAACGTGGTTGCCATATTGAGTACTCTTGAAATCGGTGAGTTAGAATTATTCTAAATTTGCATTACGAAGAAGATCTTTTAAAATTACAATTGAAAATGGACTAAATATTTATTAAACAGTGACAGTGAACCGAAAAAAATGGGACGTCGGCCAGCTCATTGGTTAGTAACGTAACGAACAGTTATTTTCGAATATGTGTAATCAGACGTAAATTATTTATTAAAGCAAACATGACAGAGATTACAAAAAGTTATAATCGTTGATGATGCTTAAATAATAGCGTATTAAATAGTTACAGATATTGTAAAAATAAGCCTTATCCGAAATCCCGATTCTGCCGCGGCGTTCCAGGTAATCTAATGAATAAATTAAAATAGTCTCAGTTTGACCTAAGCAATAATTTATTTGTGTTTTACAGATCCAAAAATAAGAATTTTCGACTTGGGCCGTAAGAAAGCTAAAGTTGACGAGTTTCCTTTATGCATTCACATGGTTTCTGATGAATACGAAAAACTGTCATCGGAAGCGTTAGAAGCTGGAAGAATTTGTGCGAATAAAGTATAAAAATTTGTAATTTGTTTAAAGTAAAATAGTAATTTTACTCAATTTGATTTAATTTGTAGTATTTAGTGAAGACTTGTGGTAAAGATTCTTTCCATATCCGCATGCGGCTTCATCCTTTCCACGTAATTCGCATCAATAAAATGTTGTCATGTGCTGGAGCTGACAGGTAATTATGAAATTCGGTAATTACAAATTTTAAGAAAACAATTTTGCACCGATGCCTTGCAGGTTTTCTTATAATTTAAAATTTTGTTCTCGCAGTATTTTCAAATTTTGTTTTGTTTTGGGAGTGCGTGGAGAGAACACGCAATGGTATTTTTACCACGATCTAACGCATTTTGTTCAAATTTAAGGTGCTTTAAAGGATGATGTAGGTTTAATAAGCACCTGACATTGTCATTATTGGGAAGATCCTTGACGTTTTGCATGCGTTCCTCATTTATTATTTTACGGTAAAAAATTGTGAGTTTATATTTTGTCACTTTAAAACTTCGCTACTTGTAGCGGGTTGAATTTACATGATATTCAAATTCGGTCTCATTGGCGTTTTTTAAAACGAAACGTGCAGTGTGCCTGCTAATTCTGGTAATTTGTCTGCAACTTCACTAATTAGGCTTCAAACGGGAATGAGAGGAGCTTTTGGTAAGCCCCAAGGGACGGTGGCCAGAGTGCGCATCGGCCAACCAATTATATCGGTGCGAGCAAAGGAGCCACACAAAGCGCAAGTGATCGAGGCTTTGCGTCGTGCTAAATTTAAGTTCCCTGGACGGCAAAAGGTTTGTCCAAGAAGATCTGCTTATAAACTACAGCACAATACAAATTTGTGCAACTCGAGATTAAAATTTATATTTCAGATTTGCGTCTCGAAAAAGTGGGGTTTCACTAAATGGTCATTTTGTGATTATGAAGGAATGCGCGCGTCTGGTCAACTTAAACCCGATGGTGCTTACTGTAAATATTGGGGGAATAGTGGCTCGCTCGAAGTGTGGAAAAAAATGCAGATGGAGTTGAAAGGGGTTTTTTAAACATTCACTGTATCCGAAGTTGAAAATTAAAATAATTGATAAATTTACAAAGAAATTTGTTGTTTAATAATTCTATTTTAGCGTAAACTCAGTTTACATAATCTCAATTTACACAGTGGAGAGCGAACAATAAAAATTTTTTGAGGTAAAATAAACCTTTTTTCGCTGAGTGCATCAACGGAGAAATTTTTTTTTTGTAATTTTCCAGTAATAAGTAAGGCGGAAAAAAATCAGAATTTCTTCGAAATTTTGTTTTGGTTACTTTTAATGAAAAGCACAATCGGTGAAAAAAATAATTGTCACCTTTTTGATATTTACACAATTATTCGGAAAATTTCCATAGATCACGCTCACGTCTTCATACCAACATTTTTGCAAATTCTACAAATTAAATATATTTTTTTAGACATTAACTCCAAATTTTATTTCTCGATTTTATCTACCGTAATAATCGATCTTGCCATCTTTATTGATGTCCGCTGAAGAAAGAAGTTCATCCAACGCTCTATCGCTGAGCTGTTCTCCAATCACGTCCATTGCTTGTTTTAATTCATCCTACCCAAAGAAGAAAAAGTAACTATCAATATTTTAATTTTTAATTTTTAAAAAAATTAAATAAAACTTCTAACTTTTGAGATATATCCGTTTCCATCTTTATCGAATACTTTAAAGGCAGCTAACAGGTCTTCCGTATCATTTTCTTCACCTGAGAAATTATTCATAAACACAAAAAATTCTTCTTCACTGATTAAACCATCACCTGAAATAAAAATTCACTCTTAACACTTCACATTCCAAATCGTAATTCACAAAATCTAAATTAAATTACAACAAATTATACAAACAAATCACCTGAACCGCCTACATCACCACTACTCGTGCTACCAGAAGACGCATTCGAGCAACGACTAGCAGAAGTGCCCGTTTCACTTTCACTACTCGATCTATCACCACTTTGAATTAAAGGCCGGCGACGAGATAAATATTTACGTTCGCATTGACGCGAAGGCGAAGGCGATGTTGCCTGGGCTGCGTCCAAATTTCGCGCCACTGTTTCATGTTCGCCGTTGGAATTACTTTCTACCGGATGGTACATTAACCAAGATCGTTCTTTATCGTTTCGACATCTGCGGTGTTTTGGACGATCGCGCGCAAACAGACTCCCCCGAACAGCAGCTCCGTTTGGACCAGTCACATTCGCAGCTTCTAAACCCTTTTTACCAACAACCACATCGAAATGAACTGTTTCTCCGTCGGCTAATCCGCGCCAGCGCCCTTTGCCGACGCTGCCAACCGAACACGCGGTGATGGCAGTGTTGTGAACGAAGACATCGTGACCATTATCGTGACGAGTTATGAAGCCGTAGCCATTTTTTACATTGAACCACTTAACGGAACCCGTAATCCCCTGTTCCAAAACGGGTTTGGGTGCGGGACAAGTTGCCGTCGTCGCGGTCATTCTACGGCTTCCCGGCGGACTTCTTGCGCGGTCCTTAGCGCCAAGGCAGTGCAACATCGCTGCCTACTAGAAGCCGAACTCCAGCTCGTCTCTACGGCAATAATCGTTCTACCCGCAATCGCGTGAGCATTATTGCGAGCAAAATACAAAATTACCGACCTTCTTTTCCTGCTTTCTTTAGAAAATAGAGAACGTGATCTTCAGTAGCGGGCAAGCCTAACTTCTCCATCATTGTTTTGAGCTCGCTCGCATTGATTCGACCATCGTGGTTTTCATCCAATAGACAAAACGCTTGATGAATGTCTTTTCCAAGAAATTTCGAAATAAAGATATTATATTTTTAAACTATGTCAAGAATGATTAAGTATTCTGTAATACCTTTTTTCTGATCTTCACTTAACGTTTTTACAGTTTTCGTTGCCTTTTTTAACTTTTCCTATTGAAAAATACACAAAATGAATCATGTCAAAAAGATACACAAACACTTTGGCAGACAACGTCCGTAAAACCAACGCCAATGAAATAATTGATATCGATTGCAATCTATTCAATCAAAAACCTTGAATTGGTTTCACCGCCTATATTCCTAACCCTGACATTAATCACAATGCTAAGCAGTAAAAGTGGGAAAACATTACAAATTTGCGAATCCTTTTCATTCTTCCCTGAAAAAACGTCACAAAAACCAACTCAAGCAAATCGTGTATTGTGCAACGACGTTGTTTACTAAAGGCTCACGGCAATAAGTTACGGCTGCGTGGACAGATATCTGGCTCATTTCGAGAAATTGCACTTAAGGAAAAAAAGTGCAGTTTTAATAAATCTCGGTGGTATATAATCTAAAGGCATCCTTGTAAATTTAAAAACAACAAAAAATTCAAAGAAAAAACAACTTTGGCATTGGCGCGAAGATGGGAATAGTTGATCCTCGTGATGCAAAACTGTCTTCAAAAATGAGTCGAGCCTTTTCTTTTACAGGAACAGATTTCTGTTTTTAACTTACCTATGAAAATAAGTCCTAAATTTAGATTGGTCACCTCCTCTTCGGTTTAAATAGAAATAAATCAAGCACGTTGCTTTACAACAACGTTTTCTTCAACGCAAAAAGCGAAATTTTTCTAAAGGTCAAATAGTTTCCCACTCACCATTCGTCGCGAACTCATTAAATATTCATTTCCCGAAGACGTATAGTAGGTATATAATTCGTTACGTTTTCACATTATTACACTAAAATACTAATTACTTAAAAGCTTTTTAGATCATTCCTACCCTCACTCAAACCACTCAAAACGAATAGCAATTTATTTTAGGATATCCCATAACGAATCTATTAACTCGCACTGAAAGGATATTTTCGTCCTCGTCGAATATTAAAACTACTCAAAATCTAAGTTTACGTTCACTAAAACAAACACTAAACTTACAACCGTAAAAAAATAAAATTTGTAAATTCTAAAAATAGGAAAAAAAATTTCTTAATATTGCTCACCATTTTAATTACTGAATGCAAAGTAGATTTCCACTCCTCGTTGGCCCGCAGCCACCCGCCGGCCGCGACTTGGTTGTTTGAGCTTCCCCGCCAAACTAATCGACTGCACCCGCACCAACTGACAGCGAAGCCACGACTGACGGCGGTGGTCGAAAAAGAGGTGCGCGTGCCAAACAAATGTTTATACGGCTTTTCAAAGTTAACGATCGTTTTTAAAACGTGATTAATGTGATTTTAGAATCGATGTGTTCCATTGGTTAAAGTCAAAACGGAAATTGGTTGAAATGGAAATTTGTGTAACAATTTTTATTTATTTATGTTAATAAATTTCGTGTTGATTTAAGTGGGAAAAAATTGCGTTAATTTTTATGTTAACGCAATACTGTATGGTGGTTGAATTTAAAATTATCGTCGATGAACTGATTGTAGTTTGGATGTCATTTCCGCGAATTTTTTCCCGTCTTTTTTCGCAGCGATGCGTTTAATGCTTTCCAACAGTTTATCCTGAAAAAAGATTTGAGAGATAAAATTTAAGAAATAGAACAGTCTAATAATATTCCGAAATTTTCGTCGTACCGCTAATTTGGCGTGCACGTAGCCTTGTTTATGAGCCAATAACCACAAATTGACAGTGAGCGTTGCGATAGATTCTTGAGTAATGTCAGCGTGCGCAACGACGTGGTTTATTAATTCCATACAAAGATTGGCTTGTTGTTTAGCATTCTGCCATTATTTTAAAAACTCATTCTCCTTGTAAAACGTGCAACTAAATTAATAAATCTTACCTCGCTTTCTTTTAATAGTTTCAGGTGAGTTAATATTTCTTCCAACACCGTTTGACTTAAGTTAGCAACTTCGGTTAAAAACTTTGGATCGCTACCGTACAGTGCGTCATTCGAATCAACTAAAAGATTATTTTTATTTTACTGAGATGTTTAAATAAGACAACAGTGAATTTCTAACCTTTTTCGATATGATAACAGTACGATTCTTGAGATATTGCTGACAGAAAGGCAAGGACGTTGAAATAAACGAGTACTTTAACTTCATTCGTCGAATCCCAAGTATAATCGTGAAGGACATTGAGCAAACCTCGAACTAAGTACAGAGGTCCTTGTTCGGGATTATCCTAATGTGATAAGATATCGATTTTACTAAGAAATTGTTAACGTTGACAAAATATCACGTCTTCGTACAGGAACAACCAAAAGAGTCGAAAGAAAATTGCTGACGTAAGACTTGAGTATGTGATCAGTCGAGCGATGTTTACCATCAACCTCGATAGTTTTGGGAATTTCAGGGAGCAAACTGATGCCGGCCTTAAAAAATGCGTCGGCTGAAAAAATTCTTGAATTAATATAATAAATAATCTTGTGACATACTCTAAACTATTCCTCACCCTGCCCAAGACACTGGTTAAGTAAAGCCGTTTGGCCGGACGTCAAATATAGCTCAAAGCGGCTGAAAATACTTGTCAATGAAGGAATGGTAATAAAAGTGTACGCGGCGCAGGCCTAGAATAAGTTTATGATCTGCACAAGTTTTCAAACAAAAAGCATTGTAAATCTTCAGAGTGTTACCCGAACGAATGCAGCTGTTTTACGGGTGTGATGACCTTTAACAACGTTTCTCGTCTCCATTGCTAAGGAATTTACGAGCTAAAATAAAAATTTTAACTTTTCGGTAAACTTGTTAAAAATAAATTATTTTGGTCCTTACATGAACCAATTGGATTAAGACCAATTCCAAGTTGTTGAAAGCCGCCCGAGCTTCCACATAAAAAGTTAACTGCTGTTCAAAATCACGTCCGAAATTGACTTTACGAATGAAGCCACAAATTAAACTTGAAATTTGACGTTTTTCGTCCTCTAATGTAAGAGCACTAAAACAAAAAAAAGTAAAAGTTACTCATCATGAAAATTCAACACAAAAATTCAGTGAGTTGAGAATGAAACTTACTTTACGGAATCGTGCGTGGTTTTCGAAATGAACATGAGTGCGTTTATGATTACCGGATCGCTCGTTAATTCTAACTGATTTCTAGAATTTCAAAAAAAAAAAATTGCGTGTTACTTTACGAATTTACGTAAATGTTAGAAAAAAATACTTCGCAAATGCCTCCAAAATTAATTTACACACGTCAACCTTCACTGACTCTTTTTGAAACATGTCCAAAAATGGGAGGAATTTGTCCTAGAAAAACATGTCAGTTAATTCAGTGAATGGAACAAA
>JAQIWS010001079.1:0-13538 GCA_034696085.1 Stigmatogaster subterranea | reverse complement strand
GTGTGGAAATATTGAATTTTTTCCACGATGTGTGAAAAAGTGGAAGAAATAAAATATACTTTTTATTTATTTATTTAAATTATTTCCGTCAATTTATTAATTTGATTTAAAATTTTTAAATAATTGCGTCAGCGGTCGCTAGATGCCATCAGCGGTTACTCGATACAATTTTGCATTTAGTGCGTGATTTAGTGAAATGTGTAATTTTGTTGCGTGTATTTATTTTAAAAAATTTACTTTTATTTTTTCATTTACTCACTCCAACATTAACGTATTTTAATTTTTGAGAATGAATTTAAGAATTTTACGCGTGACTGCGAGACTAACGTCACCGCCATTTTGAATCGATTCTTGCCGTGTCACATCATCACCGTGCACATCGTCGAGGTGTTGCGTGATCGTTTTTGCTGTTAAATTTACTGAATTTTCGTTGATGCTGACTAATTTACAAATGTACTAACGATATTAATCAGGATAGGTGTAGTTTAAGTTACATTTAAGATGATTTTTGTTGCTTTCGTATCATATTACAACTGAATTTTGAAAAATGATGTTTTCAGTAACATTCGAACGCGCCATTTTGAATTTAACCATGCGATGATTTTAGTCTTTACAACGAACAATATGTAAACATAACTCGACTGTAGTACAGTAACGTTTAATTTTTGTGATGTTTTGTAAAATTGTGCACAAATTTTTCTTCTGAAATACTAATTATTTTGCAAAGGTTCTATAAAAATTTCTTTTTATGGTATCGTGATTGTAAAATTTGAATACTGTATTTTGAATTTAAGGGGAAGTTTGTTGATTATATTTATTCAGGTAACGTTAACATTTTATAATTTCGTAAATGCTTTCATGTTTATTTAGTAATTTGGTAGATGTGAAACTGTTTTAGAATGTGAAAAGTCTTGGGTGCTTACTTAATGCAAAGAATGTTACTTTTAAAAATGCATTTGGTGATTTGGTTGAAATGAAATTTTGATGAGTATATTCCATCTGATTCTGTCCAGTCTACCGAAAACAATACAATCTGAGAAATGATGATTTACAATTTTAAAAACTGGTTTAAATTTATTAATTTAATTTGTTGAAATGTGCAACTTTGCGAGTAGGACTCAATTTAATTCTGTTTGACATAATTTGTACTGAGCAATCCAAAAAGCAAATTAATATTTGCAATGTTTATCACTGGTGTGCTTATTGTTAAATTTCACTTAAGATAGTTTTATTTCCGCAAGTAAGACAAAAATATTTTTCAGTACTCCAATTTAAGTGAACCTGATTTGTAATTGTAAACAAAGTACCGTCAAATTTAGGTGCTAATAATTCCGTATTATTGTGTTTTGGGTGCTGTTGGTGGCAATAGAATAGAATTTTGTGATTTTAATTTTTTGTTCATGTCCAATTGTCGATTTTTTGTTGAGCTGTGAATTTGTAATATTTTAAGTTTTTATCATCGTCAAACAGAATTTATTTTAAGATACAAATTTATCAAATTCACTGAAAAAATATTTTAAGTGTGTTACTTCAATGTCCTGCATAATGCTTACTAATTTTTATGTCTGAAATTGGAAAATTTGTAGAAAATTACTTTTAAAACAATCTCTTCATTTTTAATTCAATTCAACATTGTTTAAACATAAATACTGTACCATGTTAGCGAATTACTCGTGATGACACCTGCTTACTAAATTTTTACACTTTGTGATGTGAACACTGTGCTGTTGAGATTGTTTTTAAGAATGGTAGAAAATTAGTTGAATTGTAACTTTTACAATATTTTAAACTCATCTTGAATGTCTCTCTTATGGGGTCTGCGATAAACCAACATGAATTTAAAAAATTTTACATTGGAACGTACATATTTTCTCAACTTTTGGTTATTAAGTTACCTGGAATTAAATTACTCGAGTGATTTTTATAACTTGTAATTTGGTTGAACGTTATTGTCTGATTTGAATTTTTGTGTGGGTAAATCTCGTGTAATTGCATGTAAAATCAAACCGGAGCATGAATTTCTAAAGTATCCTCCTGCTTAACACATTATTATTTTTTTAATATGTAATTTAAATTTTACAAAAATTTTGCTTCATATAATTTTGATTGAAGTAATACAATATAGTGCACACTGGAGAATGAATTTATAAATCTTTGCCACGTTTGCCAACATTGGTGACATTGTTTTCACAAATTCTCACAAATGAAGCTTAAAGTGTAAAGTCAAAAGTTTTGGTAGAATGTTTTTGAGCTATCAATTCTTAATAAAATTTTATTACGGTGAGAATTTTTGGTAACTGTTTTTTACTCCATTGATTGGAAACTTGTCGGGAAAAATATTTCACGCGGAACTTGCATATGAATTTTCCGACACATAATTGAAAAAATTATACGGTAATTAATAAAATATTTGTTGTAATTGAAAAATTAAAATCACCTTAAATCAGGGAGGATGAAGTCCAACTCTCATCTCCAACGTGGTCCCTCCTGGAAACTCGTGCTTGCATGAGGGAACGAGAGAAATGGCATTGTCTTGATGGGTATTGTCTTGACTGGTTTTGTCACTGTCTGTTCTCCCAGATAAACCCACTTGTTGTGGGGCTACCTCGAATTTTGGCGTCTGTTGCCCTTTTTGTCAAAATTGACTTTTTCGTTGTCTTTCGTATGTGGTCTTTACCATTCATCGTCTGTTTTTGTTTTGTTCGATTGGTTTTGTTCTCCCTTCGTTCTGTGGCCTTGCCACCTACATGTTGGCCGTGCGTGGTTACTCGTTACCCTGGAAAAGAGAATCCTGGTATTTGGGGGAAGGGGAATCTGTCAGTTATGATCTCCCCCAACCAACACAATGCTTTGGGCTCTGCTTCAGTAAACGGGAGGTTTTAGGGTGGCCCCCCTAAAATTAATCGGCTGGTCAGGATGTATGCTTATATATTCTGGCTGGGTCAATTGGGACTTCTGTTCCAAGTATATTGCTTGAGTAGCCCTGGCGACTATGTTTGCCCCCTTGGTTGGGCTCTGTGGTGGGTGGGGAACTCTGGGCAATGAACTTAAACTTCTCTTTATGGCTACTCCATTCAAACCAAACAAACCTTTAATTGTTTCAGCAGTTGAAGATGGAAAATCAGTGGCATCCTTGTCTCCTTTTCTGGTTAGCAAGACAAAAAGTAGCGTGATTGGCGAGCTACAATCAGTAAGGTCACTGCGGTTTGGTGACTTATTGATAGAAACTAAGAATGTAGTTCAGACTGATTTGGCGTTGACTTTAACCAAAACTGGAGATATGATGGTGAAAGTTTTCGGCATGGCTCAAATACAATAAAAGCTGTCATATTTGCTCCTGAACTTAGGGACATTGCTGATGAACAGCTATTGACGGAATTTTCTGAACAGGGTGTGTTGGCTGTTCGTCACTTGCCTGTACTCGTGATGGACAAAAGGCTGCACTATCGTTGATATTACTCAGTTTCAAACGAATGAATCCTGCCACCAAAAATCTCTGCTGGCTATTTGTCATACAATTCTCGAGCAAGCTGTAGCTCGAGGCATTGCTTGGAGATACGACGTTGGGGGCACCTAATTTCAATAGAGAATTCTACGACGCGGGAAGGAGAACTTTATCCAGGAGGTTATTTGAAGTGTTTGGTCGCCTAATTAGTAGTCGGAGAAATCCTTTAAATCTACGCTTTTCAACGGGACAAACAACCTCGACGAGTGGAAGGGTTACCAGTTAGTAGAGTTTTCTCCTGGCTTTGTGTTTTGTGTTTGCTCCAGTGGGAACAACCGGAGTATTTGTGTTGTGTTTTACGGGAGTTAAGGACGACTTTGGGCGGAAGTACTTGCAAAATGAGCGTTTGTAATTGGGTTCTTGATATGCCTGTGAAATGTCCGGAATTTCTGGTTAGAAGTGCGTTGTACCCCCATTTTGCATTTCGTGCTGAGCTTTCCTTTGTCTTTTTGGTTGTTCTCGCTCGTGACGAGCTATCGCGAGTTGAGATATTCCGTGTCATTTGTGATAGTGTGTTATTTTATGTTTTCATCGTATTGTCCCTCATGCACATTTTTGAGTGTTATTTGTCAGGAATTGATTTTATTCTTGCATACAATTTGTTTTCGTTGTTCTCGATTATTGAGAGCAATTTCAGTTTAAATTGCAACCTGTAAATTTTTCTTAGTGTGAATCATTTCCGGATTTCCCGGTGAATCATTTGGGCGTAGTCCTTACTGCATTTAAGTGAATCTTGCTGGGCTTTTACAGTTATTCCATCGTTGTAATAAGTTAATAGTATTTAATAATCTTGGTCTACGTTTATATTTCTTGACCCTGGCCTATTCTGTGCTAATCATAATCAACACCGCGTATCAATCTTTTATTTGTTAACGTTTATCACTTGAGTTTGTGGTTCAATAAACACAAACGTGTGGGTGTTAGCGAAATTCTACGTAGATACAATAAGGGGACGCAGAACGCCCGCGAATAGGAAAATCCGCGAAAAAATTTTACCGCGAAAATTTTGCCCGCGAAAATTGTTACCGCGAAAAACCTTTCCTTATCATTTTTAGCCGATACTTGTTAATTTTTTGGTCCTACAATTTTTGTCAGGGTTACAGTAATTAAGTGTTAGGTTAGGTTAGAATAGACTAGGTTAGGTTAGTTAGATGTTCACATATTGCACCTGATGTGGATGATCTACGTAACTAACCTAACTAACCTAACCAAGCTTAACCTAACCGTTACTACGGGAGACATTTCTTTCAACACTGGTGTACCAAAGTAGTAGCGGGCAGACAACAGGATACAAGAGCAATTAGTTATCGCTTGCAATTATAAAAAAACAACATTTTCGTAGGCGATCTATTTGATGGTAAAATCTTTTCGCGGGCGTAAATTTCGCGCTTAAAAATTTTCGCGGGCGTAAATTTCGCGGTAAAATCTTTTCGCGGGCCAGGCTTTCGCGGGCATTCATGCGCCCCTACAATAAAACTTTATTTATTGTACTCCTTTGTGCGCATTACTTAAATTTGGGGGCTTCAGCAGATCCACAGAGTCCGGTTTTTACAACTGGTGTTTTTGTGCTGGTGGGGGCAGGCCAAAAGAGAAATTCCCGCCACAAGCTAATCTTTGGTTTCAACCAAGGGCTATGAAGGTTAGCTAACCTGAAAAACTACAATATGTGGGTTTGAATAAGTTTGCTTCTGTAATTGCGTGGGTTCAGTGGGTTTAATTCACACAATTTAATTTTTTCCTGTGGGTTTGGTCGATGTGCTATTGTTTAACCTAGTTTCTTATTTATTTGGAAAACTAAATTTGGTTTTTTTTGCAAAACTGGCGGGCAGTTTTCTATGTGCGATCTGTGTCCTGTGAAGCATGTGACGCAGTGGTCTAAGTTTATTGATGTGCGTGACGCAAGCTCTGTAACTTTTTATATATTTGCAGGCCATTTAAAAACTTTATACTGCTAGAAAGGGACATGATGCACTTTATTTTACACCTTACAGAATTTTTTTATTTTGAATAATTCACAAGCTACACGCGAATTAAATGTTTTAATTTTCTCAAATTCTTTGGCACCTACTGTATAAATCATGAAAAAACTTCACAACAAAAATTAATACGTGGAATTAAAGTGACTGATGTCAGTGTATTGTCAGTCTTGAGTGGCGCACTTGTGCTTAATCAAACATTTCGGAGCATCTCGTTTGTATAGCTCGCCTTCAAGTCTCGCATCTTCCTTCCTTTATTAGATCGATTGCTGGCGACTGCATCATCCAGTTTTTTTAACATGTTATTGAAACGTGTTGAACGCCAGTAATACTTCTTTTTAACATTCCACTTTTGCTGCAACCATCTAGTGATTCCTCGCTTGACATGCATTCCATTTGGAGGACTTCAAGCACAATGATGTCTTCACACTGATTTGCTTCATTTATTTGTTTGGCCAGTTCTGAATTAGAGGATAATTTTATTACACAGTGATAAATTGCAGTCAATTTATAATTACTTTCTCTCGATGTTGTCGTCGTACTCGTTTGCGATGTTTGTCATTTTTGTACGTTGGGCTATTCAGTCTGCAGTCTTCCGGGCGTTTTGTCACAAAATGGCTCTTCAATGCTCCTGGAAACAAAGATTCATTTTTTTGTGGCGTATATACTCCAAAAAGAAAGAAAATTGAAACCTATTAAATTAAACATTCGTTTACCCATTCTTGTGATCGTTTCACATTGTCTAATATGTGGCGAGAAAGACCAATGTGTTCTGGCGAATCCTACCTGTGAATTTTGGGTAAAATGTTAATAAAAACTATTGCAATTTTCGTGTACTTAATATTCAGTTATTTAACTTAACTTGTTCCAAAATTGCCATGCTTTTCCAGACAACACCAAAGTATTCCGGACTGCGAGCTAAGCAAACAAATTAAAGAATTAAAAATAAAAAAATAATTACCAGTACATTGTATGTACTCATATAGTGATGCCTTCCGTACTGGAAGCACACAGCGTTTGATAAACTCGCGCAATTTATGAACAGCGCGTCGATCCCATAGCAAGCTACGACATGCCAAATCGAGTGAGATCCGTTTCAGTACTTCCTAGTCCGAACATCGGACTTCGCACAGTCGGAGATCGCTCCAGCGAGTCCGACAGACAGATCCATGCTTGTACAAAACACAATTTCTCGCTCTGCGAGGTTCCGCTCGTAGCGCAAATAAAGACAACTTTTATACCATGTTAACTGTTTATTTCTTACTCCAATATTGAAAAACCTTCCCTGACAATCGTCTGCTTTATAGGGGGAGAATCTCTTTTCCCTTGATATGAGAGAATTTTATGTCGAGGGTTTGGATCTCGAACTTCCACCGTCCCAAACGTCTGAGTGGTTCCTTCAGGTCCAGAAAGCATTGTAATGCTGCGTCGTCGGTTTGAATGGATATTTTTGTGTATTCCACATAAGGTCGGAATTTCCTCAGAGACTAAATTACCGCCAGACATTCTTTTTCTGAAGTTGAATAATTTCGTTCCGCGTGAAGTAGCGTGCGGCTCGCAAAAATCACTGATCTTAGCTGTCTTTCACTTTGTTGTAGGAGCACTGCCCCCACGCCGACGTCACTGGTGTCGGTTTGAATCGTGTAAGGCTCGTTAAGATTGGGTAGTGGAATTGCTGCGCAGGTGACTAGAGCTGTCTGTTGGTCGGGTCCCCAATTGAATGAGATATTTTTACGCTTCAACCTGTTCAGCGGTTCGGCGATAGTGAAATAATCCCGAATAAACATTCGAAAGAAACTGCACAGACTGAGGAAGACTCTAGATCTGTTAATTTTGTCGGTACCTGGTATTTGTTAATTGCCTCTTGTTTTGTTGGGTTTGGGCAATATGTACCATTTCGCAGTTGAAATCCAAGAAACAGTAATTCGTTCCTTGCTATCTTCGACTTATCCGGATTTATAACCAGTCCATGTTGTTGTATTCTTGTCAAGAACTCGTTGATGTGTTCGACGTGGTCGTCAAAAGTTTTTGAATAAATGATTACGTCATCTATATAAGCAAACGCGAACTTAAGTTTAATGCCGTCCAAAACGTTGTCCATCAGACGCTGGAAATAGCTGGCGCTGATACGGGGCCGAGGGCATACGGGTGTATTGAAAGGTGCCGATGTTAGTTGCGAACGCAGTTTTTGGTCGATCTTCGGGGTCAATAACAATTTGGTGATATCTTTTCGTCAAGTCAAATGTCGAAAAATAAGAACTGCCACTGAGGCTGGCCAATATCATTTGTATGTCGGGTATTGCGTACGCCTCAGGTATGGTTTGTTTGTTAAGCTCACGGTAATCGATGCAAAGTCGAGGTCCAGTACCTTGCATTGCCAACACGACTGGACTGGCGTAGGGACCACACGCGGGTTCGATTATATCCAGTTCTAATAGTTGTCTGACGATACCTGCGATGATATCTCCTTTTGTAGGATTAGCAGGTCGGGCATAACGTTTGAATGGTGGATTGCCCCCCGTTGGAATTTTAAACTTTATGGTAGTGCAACATCCAGATGTCTTGCTAAAGCTGTTCTCGAATGGTGAAATGGCATCAAAAATGATTTGTTGTTGATCAGACGGCAAATTGGAGTTGAGGGCGAGTTGTTGAGCCCATGAATGTTGTAATGTCGTTAAACGTCTATTTTGGCCAGGGCCATAAGTAACTTTGAGTCCGGGTTTTAGCGGAGTGGAGTAGGTGTGTTCGTAAAAGTCAATTTGAATTCTTTTGCTTGCTAGGAAATCGACCCCGAGCACAAGTAGGTAGCCCGAGTTGGTGACAGTAAAGGCGTGATATTCTTCACCGAGGGGCCAAATCATCAGAGTTTTCATTAGTCCAGCTGGTCTGATAACTCCATTTCCTGTCGTTATTGTGTGGCTTCCGGGTAATGATTTGGTGAAATATGGCGCATGAATTTTTGATATGAGGTTCGACGAGATGAAAGACGTGGACGCGCTTGAGTCCATTATTCTAATTTTGATAAGCAACCCAGGGTTATCATCACCATTGGAATGATATCCCGTGGAAGCTCGGGATTGGAGACGTTAATGAGGTTTAATTTCGAATTAGTTTGTTTAGCTGGTCTCAATTGTCGTGGTCAATGTTCAAAAGTAGGCGGGTGGTTGATTTCTCTTGTCTGTTCGGCGCTAATCAAATCGGATTTTGTTCATAGTAGTAACCGTATTCATTTGGATTGCGGTTTGAATTCTGCGGGTGATAATTTAGTTGTTCTTCGTAATCATCCGTGACTGTCTCGTCAACTTGATCGTTTGGAGTCCAACCGTCTTGGGGCGTGGCAGTGTCGGTTTTGTGTAACTTTATTGTTTTCTGTATATTGGCATCATTTTGGAGTTTGCGTTGTCTCTCCGGGCAATCACGCACCATGTGAGATCCGGCACATTCGTAACAGGTGAACTTACGCAACAGACCTGGGGCGGCCAGAATCTGGTTGACTGGTTGTGAACGAGACAACGGAGCTGTGTTTGGTTGTGAGGTGGCCACAGCTTGATTCTGGTGAGGAGCACTTTGAACTTGCGGTCGCATCTGGTTTTGTGGCGGTACTGTTGCCTCAGGTTGAGCAAGCGGTAAACGTGGTTGATGTTGGTACGGTATCATGGGGTAAGGGTTTTGGGGATTGGGATTGGGATTGGAGTACGGAAGGTATGGGTTGGGGTAGAAAGGTTGAGGATACTGAGGATTTTGGGATGGAGGAATGTTGGATTGGTGTGGATGGAAAGTTTTTGGGTGAGGGTAGGTTTGTACAGTGTTAGATACGTTTTGTTTCTGGGGTTTTTCTTCGGTAATTTTGGTTATGGTGGCTTCCTTTATGGTTGATTTCTCAATCTCGTTGTCGTAATGACACGCATGAGCAAAAAATTCGCTCTACGTAGCAAAAGTGTCGGACAGCAGTTTCAGTAATCCTTTCACCTTAGGATCCAGTTTGGTGATGACGGTTTGGATCTTTAATGTGTCGTGCATCGGAGTGGACAAATTGTGGAACGAAGCCTGGAGTCGCAATAGGAATGTGCGAACTGACTGTGGGTTTCTGCTGGGTGGACTGCACGTGATCCCACTCGTCGAGATTGGAACGTCCAAACAAAAACATAAAAGATTTTACAAACTCGTCCCACGTTTGACGTTTTGTCTCGTTGAACCAGACTTTGGTGGGTCCTCCTATCGTAACGGAAACAAAGCTTTGCGTGGCAATGTCTTTATTTACGCCGGCTCGCGCAATACAGGCGTCGAGTTTGTCCAAGAAAATCAACGGGTCGGATTTTTCCATCTCGAAAAATGGCGGCGTCTTGATGAACGAAATCTTCATCTGTTGCGATTCACGGTGATCATGGGAACGGCGTGGTTTGTGGTTTTGGTAGTGGCCATCATGGTAATTTACGGGTGGAGGAGGTTCGTGCATGTTTGGTCTGATGTGCGGTGGGAACTGCGGCGCATTAATGCTCGGTGGCACTGCAAAATTTTGACGAACCGGACTGTGGTACACCTGATGTTGGGGTATTTGTTCGATATGCGGTTGTTGGATTTGTTGAGCACTGGGGGAAACATTGGACGGGGTTTGAGCATTGTTTAAAACGGGTGTCACAATAGTTTCCACAGGTTGGGCGTGCAGTTGTTTGTATTGTTGCATTTTTTGATTAAGCACATTTATGATTTTATGGGTCGTTTCCGACAGTCTGCTTGAACGAGCTGAGGATGAGTGTGATGCTGAGCTTGACGGCGCATGTGTGCCATCTCTAAGTTTGCTGGTGTTGTCTTCCAGCTGTGAGCGTTGGAAACTTGCGGCGGTACGTCTGTCTCGTTCACCTGTGAAGAGGTCGGCTGCGATGTGTTGAGCATTGCAGTATATCACTCTGTTTATTTCAGTGACAATGTCACCATCGGATTGCTTAGAATTGGGGCATAGTCCAACAACGCTCTGTAAAATAGCCAACGTTCGATTTGCCAACGTCTAGCGTTTTTGTTTTTTACCAGTTGGTTTTGCGGGTGGCACTTGCGGTAAAACGTACCTGGGATGTTGGGGGTTAATCATTCTAGATGCTCCGCGAGTGTTGTAATGGTGACGACGATTGAGGTCCGTTTCATCTGGTAGATTATTAGGTCGTTGAATTCGTAAAAATCCGTCTGCTCCAGATGTACCGGGTGGAAGATCATCGGGTGGGTTGTTGATTGGGTTAAGTTGTAACGGTTTACTAATTTTGGGTGCTCGGTTAGGTATGTTACCGAGAGATGGCACTGGGCGATGATCCCCTCTTGTGAGTGGGATAGCCCAAACCCATCGGTATTTAACCCCTGACCTGGGGTTAAACGAGGTCATTCTCATTTGTAATTTGTTGTGTGCTTTGTGCACTAAGTGTAACGTTTATTAATCAGAGTTTTGAATGTAGTTTGTGGTATTTGTTTGCATCGAGAGTGATCGACGACGGTGTGCGACGGGCGAGCCATGAGATACGGATTGATGGGTTGCGATTGAGGTGGATTTCGGCGGGATATTTGACGTGGATCCCGATTCAGCCAGGACAAACCGTATTTAGCATAGCGTGAGGGTAAGGGGATTGGGGGAGAATAAACTCTAGCCAGCATTGCCAGCTTTGTTAATTGTGAGATGGGAATTCTGTTCGTTTGGGGTCTGGAGGTAACGCCACTTAAAGTAAATATTTAAGGGAAGCATTTAGGGTTGGTAATCTTTTAATTTCTTGCTATTTGGCAAATGTTTAATGTGAAAGCTCCCATTTGTCGTGCGTTGCTTCTTGTTCTTTGTTCTGTGAGTTTGTGACAGAACAAGAGCGTCGAAGTCCCTTTAGTATTAAAATAAACTGCTAAATCGTAACCTTACCTAATTTTTGGGCTCATTAATATTCATGTATTTTTTGAGTGTTCTTTAAAATTAGAAATACAATTAATTTGGGGCAACTCGGAAAGTATTTTCCGAGTTTGAATATTTTCTACGCTTTAGATTTTCACTGTTGGCGCTCACGGATTTGCATATCCGTGTGTATCTGTGGGGTGATGCAGTGAGTCATTGGGTGTGGTTGGCTCGATGTTTTTCGGGCGTAGCGTGGGCTTGGTGGAATGGGATGCAACAGTTCTTGACTGATTGGGCCACGTATGAAAAGCAATTTAAGACGCGCTTCTATAGATCAGATATGAGGATTTGGGGGAGGTATCAGTCTTATACGCAAAATGCGAACGAGTTATTCCCTGATTATGTGGGTAGAGTAGCAGCGGAAGTTAGGAAAATGCGAGATCCAACGGGAGCTGAGGCAGACGCCTTATCGGTAATTTATGCGGGGGCTTCGTTGAATGTACGTCCAATTATTGAGAATTGGCGTCCCTTTCCTAAAACGTTTATGAAATTGCATAGGAAGATGAAAGAGTATGAAGAAAATTTAGAATATGCAGAAACAGATCCGGGGAAGAAAGCTGCGCTAAAAGCTGGGTCGACTCGGGAGGTACCAAGGAAGGAATTCCCGAGGAAAGACTTTGGGAAAAGAGATCCAGTAAAAGGGGCTCAGGTGGCCAGTTACAGATATTTTAATCCGAGTGATCATTTTCAACCACTGGATATGGTGGAGGAGGTCGAGGAAGAATATACGGCACCAGAGTTTAGACAGTGTTTAGTGGCCGGTAGTGAAGAGTTGCCAGTTCCAGAAGTATTTACGACCCCATTTGACCCCAAAGTCCCCTGCGTGAGATGTGGCGAAGCCGGGCATGACATTTATTTCTGCCACGGTAAACCATGTCCAGCATTTTGGAAGGCCCTTAAACAACGTGAAGTAGGAGTAAGTTCGGGGAAGATTGAAACCGTAGGACCAACAGGGTCAAAAAACTTGTTGGCGCGGCCGATTCCACCGAAGTAACTTTTAGGGAGTTGGTCGCGATCTACGAGGGATTAAAGAATGATTTGGAGCATTGCAAGCTTTTGCGAGAGGCTTCTCTCGCAGCAGTGGTGCAACGGCGGAAGGAAAAAGTAGATAAGCTGGCTATTTGGGAGGAAGAATTTAACAAAGACTGGTTAAGATCAGAGATAGCGGATGACATGACGTACCGGGAGGTTAGAGCTATTAAGGCCGAAATAAAAAGGAAATTAAGAATGATTGAGGACTTGAAGTATGCCAAGTTGATATTTAAGCCCGGATCAGATTTTTCGGAGTATTTCGTGTCTGCTAGTGGTAGATGTAAGCATGTGAAGTATCACAAAACCGAATGGTTTGGGGGAAAACAACTTTTGGTGGCTAATTATTCATCGCACATTAAAATAACGAATCAACCGTGTGTTCCTGCCATGAAAGTGACTGTTAGAAATCGAGATGTAGTGGGGTATGTTGATACTGCCGCCACTGATTGTTTTATCTCGAAGACGATGTTGGATGAGTTGTATCCGAGAAAGAAGCTAGATGAAGCGCACCCGGGGATGGTTGTTAGAAGAGCTGGACCATTTATGGCGCCGCGAGGGATCGCGACGATATGGATTACATGGAAAGGGGGGCGTTCGCTAGTGGACTTTATTGTGTTGAATTCTCCGGAAAAGTCTTTATTGTGTTGAATTCTCCGGAAAAGTCTTTATTGCTGGGACAGACGTTTATCCAGGAGCACGGGATAGATACTCATGGGAAGGAGCAGGCATGGTCGATTGGGGGAGACCCGTCAACATTGACAACTTATGCTGAAGCGTATGATAAGATGCAGGAAAGTGTTGTGAAGAGTACTCAATTGATAAGAAGATATCCGGACGTGACTGAGCTATCGGGGGAACAACAGAAACAGTTAGAGGAATTGTTGGAGAAGTTTAAAGATAGGTTTTCCGATAAGCCAGGGTTTTGCGATAAATATGTGCATTGGATAAGAACGGGGAATGCATTACCTGTGACAGCGGGGTATAAATTTACGAACAGCGCAAAATATAAAATCGCGCAGGTGTTAATAAATGAGTTTCTGGCGAATGGCATTATTGAGTTGACGGGACCGGGACAGTGGTCGAGTCCACCGGTAATAGTGAAAAA
>JAQIWS010001078.1:0-13538 GCA_034696085.1 Stigmatogaster subterranea | reverse complement strand
ACAAACGTTTGAATTCACCCTGGGACAACATTGAGGTGAGAGTTGGCCTTTCCCCCAGGCAGTATTTAATAATTCGACAGTAAAGTTTTAGTTCTACATTAATCTTAAAGCACTCGCAATATTATCTCAAATGGTTAAATAAAATCATTTCATCAAATATAGTATCAGTGCTTTGGGTAACACAGTTCACTACTTCACTAATTTAGCCACGAGTGACGCTTAAACGTTTCCATGTGGCTACAAACAACGGAAAATATAAAGCCACGTAGCGAAAAAACGCCCCGCGAACGATTTCAGATTGCGTAATATTACACACGGGGTAATTATAGAGTAAAGAAAAATTTGAATCTTTAATTCTTTGATAATTGATAGCAGCTAGAGTTACGAGTTTACAGGAAGAGTTAACAACAAACAATAAATTTTATGAAAAAGTTTTTTAAAAACTTTTACAAAAATTGTTGGAAAATACTGTATATTTCACGTCATTCGTATGACAAATTTTGTTACGGTACCAAAAAAATTTTCTTAAACCATTTCTAGCAACTAATTTTTAAACATTACAACTTCCTGTAGGACGGAAATTTATTTACAGTATAAATAATTATTTACAACATAATCAACGTGGATTAGGCTGTGTTAAGCAAGTATCAAATTCAAAGATCATACAGTTGTACTTAAAAATAGTTGACAAATTTTGTACGATCTGACTATGGAACTTCATCAATTTAGCATAATTCTTACCAACAATATTTGTAAACTGTACAAGTAGCATATCCAACTATCAAATACTGTATGTATATAACAACACTTTAATACCTAAATTTTGAAATGATATAGATTAACTGCAATTTAACCCTGGGTCATGCAATAAATCCAAATATTTCAAAATGTCACAATTTTTCAAATTTCCCGTTGACAAAATTACAAAATTGTTTAATGACAATTCCGTTCTTGTATATTGTCCACTAAACATTATATCTCAAATTTGTCGATATTTTCCCCAAGCTGAAAAATTTAACTTAAAACACCGATTTATCAATAAATTAGTTGTTACTCCATTTTACGGCGGGTCCAACTTAATTCGAAGAAAACATGGCTGTATTTAAATATACATATTCACTTTCGTTTAGCAGCACAATTAATCATAAATACCCGAACACGTTTTCATTGATGTAAATATTAAAATAAATCTAATCATTCCACACTGAATAAATACCTTAAATTTTAAATAAAACAAGTTGTACACTAGTTTTAAAACTCTTCAAATTAAGCAAAATTTGTCAACTTTGGACAAAATGATAAAATTAAAATAGTTCCGATTCAATTTTAATTTCTTCCATGAATCACCCAGAGTATATTCTTTTTAAAATCAATTTTTTTTTACAGTTTTAATGCGTAATAATAATACTTCTCTCGGTAACACATATTAGCAAATGATAATTTACACCAAAATTACTACAATACGGTATATTAAATCTTAATGAAGAAGCAAGAAAGAAATAAAAAATTGCAACAAATCTGCTATGCACTTGGTTTGTAAACTTGTTCTAATTTACACTGCTCACATTCAGAGCAGAGAAGTAGGCAATTTCGATGCTCTAAAATTTGTAGCGCAATACCGTGTTAACTAAATATTAAATTACAGTACTCTAAGTTTCAAACGCTGAGCATTCAAGCTGACAGTTTCACTTTCTTAAATTAACAATCGTTCTTGCGTTCACCAAATTTACATGCATCCTTGAAAATATTTCTGGGTTATTATAATTTTCACACGGATCATTAAATTTCGTAAGCGTGAAATAGTGTTTTGTAAGTTCTTCAATTTTACAAATTTCATCATTAAAAAAAAAACCAATTTCGATCTAAATTGCTAAAGCTATTTAACGGTTTTGTATAATATTACGTAACTTGTAAAAGAGGCAATGCAATTTTTCTTAACATTTTAAATTACTCAATATTTCGCATCACCGGGTGAATCAACTAGCAGTGTTACTTTATAATAAACGATAACTGCAAGTCAAGCTTATAAATCAGGTAAATAAAATCTAATTTAAAAATGTTATAAAGCATGCAATCCCTAGTACCACAGATTTTTGGGCAATATTTAAGTTTCGATTTGCACCATGAAGACAAAATTATTAAAAGCAATTTCTGAAAGAAACCAATTTTGCTGGCAAATTTACCTTTGGTAACACTGCCAAACAACAATTTACCTTCTCCAAATAATTGAAGATAGCTAGTACGTAATAACAAAAATTCTAGACAGAAAATATTAAATGAAGCGTTCTGCCTCATATTTTATCACGCCACGTAGCTGCATACAAAACTTAATAAAACCTAGCAAAGTCGAAATATAAGAATTAAGACAACATTCAGCTCGTATTGTTTCCTAACGTCGACAGAATTTAGACATTGTAACAATTATCGAAAAATAAAATATCCAGTGCCATAAATACAAATAAATTTTGCTGAAGAAAATGCGTCTTAGGGTTTTTCAGCAGTTAAAATTTACATTCGAATATAACAATTTTAAACAATTTTAAACGACTTAAAAATAAATACGGCAATTACTAATTTATTTTATAAACAGGCACTATTAAATGAATATAAATTGAAAAATCAAGACAAAATGTCATTACGCGGTATACAGAAAATATAAAATATTTTTATCTTAAAATAATTGAAGAGCTTTCGTGCAAAACAAGTTAAATACACTTTTCAAAAATTTCGAGCTATTAGTGGATCTTGGTTCACCTTCGAAGGCACTACACGTAGGCACCGTCGGTTGATTTTTAAAAAATTTTTTTACTCGAGTTATCAATGCATTTACAAAAATTTTTCCTATGCTGACAATGTAAATTCAAAGTTTGATTGTTGATTTTCTCCGTTTCATTGTCGGTGGATTTAACTTGTTTTGCACGAAAGCTCTTCAATTATGCTACGGACTTTTTAGTAACAACAAAAACAAATTAATTATAACGGCAAAAATTATAAGTTTGACTTCATTTTGAAAAATTTGATCGTTAGAACTCGATCAGTATAATAATCAATTACAAAAATTATAAAAATGCAGCAAGACAGCAGATTATTCCTCTCGATAACCATTTTGGAAACAAGAATGCTCGCAAAATGGTGAGAAATTATCTGACTTCATAGTTAACACTAATATTCAAGTAGTAGTACTTTTCAACGAGCTACGGTGCTAATTTAACGAGAAGTGCGCGATGTAACAAGAAGCACAAATTCCACATCTAAAAAATAATACACCAAGCCACTTTGTCAAACCGAATGAAAACATCAGTAAGTTGTTTAACGACGTAATTGCTAATATTGCAAACATTTTAAGTTCACTTACTTTGGTAATTACCTAAAATGCGTGCATCAAACCTTAAAAACTACCCCGTATTTTAAATAAGTGAAAACGTCAAGAAAAGTTAAAAAAAAATTTAAACAACAACAGATATTTTTCCTGCGTGTTATACAGTAAATTCAAAAATCAGTCAATAACGTACAATTTTAACAGGGAACTAAACGAAAACAAAATAATCACACTGAAATACAGACCAGTACATTATTTGTATTAACTACTCCACATCACCAAAACACTGTTACTTTCATCAAAGGCTTACTGTTAACTGTCAACTTCTTTGGTGAAAATTTGCAATACTGTACTTTGCTATTCTATGAATCAGTGAAAACCAAATTAACGCAATATTGAACAAATTTGTACAATTTTGCGTTACTGATATCTCAACGACATATGGTACAAGTATTCTTTCTGTGAATAATTGTAGCAACTAAACACTAAAAAGCTTATTCCCTAAATAGTAAAGTTAATTTATTTAAATAATAATTCACTATAGTAATTTTTATGGAGCAAAAATGTTAATTACATAAAAATTATTAGATTCGTTTGGTCTTTCGCTAATGTCACTAAATTGTTACAATTCTAGTTACAAGAGCTTAGAAAAAGGAGAGCAAACGATGTGTGTAAACAATAATAATAGCACTCAAATTATGTCTCAACTCAGACTTAAACAGCAATTAATTGCTATTTTAACCTTCATAATGCAGAAGTTTTCATTGATCTTACGCACCACGCACGGACATTTCAAAGTAGCAAACTTCATTTGAAAATTTTCTGACACAAACGTGTGTAGATTTGGTATTGAAAATTGTACATCAATTCTTGCCGTAGCTCAAAGAGAAGTTTATAATTGCTGTTCCAATAAGATTTAAAAACTTAATGCACTTAAAAATTTTCGATTGGAAAAACATTCCAACACCATCGAGAATTTTTTGTTTACAAAAGTTTTTAATCAGGTAATTAGTAACTAGTTAATAAATTGTGAATTTTAAAGAATTATGAATAAAGAAGCACAGTTTGTGGTACATTTTCAAATTTCGAAAACAAACTACAAACCTAACAAAATATTACGAAAATTGTTCAATTTCCAATAACGTTAATATCGACCATATAACAGAATAATTTGATTTTTTAAATACAATTTAATTCTCAATTCTTGAAGCGACTTTCTTACAGGTAATTTTAAATTTACGATTAAACAAACAGTAAATTTTTCAAATAATTTTTCTGCAAAAATGTTAATCCATTATGGTTCATTTTACTAGAAAAATACCACTACAGGTATACAAAGGAATTTACGATAATCCACGAAAATCGTTCTTTCAACACAAAGCAACACAAGATTTCGTACTGTTTTTCTCCCACGAATAATTTCACGTAACATAATTTAGTTGAGCCTACCAGAACTTTCCAAGAGCCAGTATTCCAACGTTCGAACGGGTTGCACTGTACATTATTAAAACACGCGGCTTGCACGATTACTGACATCAAGAGAAAATCGCGCGCTGTGATTTGCCAACAATTTGAGACAAAATAAAAGTGCGTGAAGCAAAGTTAACAACATTGATATATCAAATTATTTTTTTCACTGCTGTAAAATATATTTTCCGACTACTCGTAAGAAAATATCAAATTTTGAATTGTCAACTAAAAATTGCAGGATTAAAAAAACCCAAAGGAATTCACCTGTCCTCGCGCGGGATCGAACCTCGGACCTTTGCTAATTTCTTAACCTCAAGAAACTATTTTCTCACTTAAAATAACGTGAAATAAACAACACGCTACAAAATCAGATGAGCTGAAATTAACGTCGCCCAAATAGCAAAGAACATAGTTTTAATTTTAACAACAATAAAATTTGTTTTTTAAAATCTTCTCAATCCCTACTGTAATTTTGATGATACTGAGCACACAAAATATTTAACAATATTAATATTTTATATTGAAAGCTGATTCCGACAGTGACACCAAATAATGAACCGCTTCATTGAAATTTAAACCACAAATCAACAGCACTGTAAGACAACTTATTACAAGCGAAAATTAATACCAACTTTAACGAGAAAATTCTACACTTCGAACAAGACAACTTTTTAAATATAATATTTTACTTACAGGAATACAATATAGAGACTTACAAGTAGCGTTTGGTTAGTGATAAGAAATTATACAGTACTAATTATAACAGCAAAAAACTATAAAATTGTTGAAAATTTCGATGAAACCCGGTTTTGGTAATCAAGTAAATCTTCATTAATTTAGTAATGAAGATATTAAAACACGGACGTGTAACGAAAAATAATTAAATCGGGCAGATCAATACGATAAACACAGCTAGTTTTTCTTTAAAAAAATTGCTCAAGCCCTCATCAACAAATTTAACGGATTATATAAACCAACGAAACTCTCGCTATAATTTTTTTGGTACAAACTTGTATTGGAATTATGACAGATTTGTACCTTAAAACAAGCGCACACTTGAATTTAACACGGTATTTTAACACAAAACAAACAGCAATTTTAAAGCCTGCATAGACAAAAAATGACGAATTTAAAATTATACCTCAGCACCAAAAATTTCTCTGTATGCTGAGACTTTATAAAGTATGAATACATAGAGAACCTTATTTTTTTAATTCCCCAAGTAAAAGTGACAAATTTTGGATTACTTTACTCTAATTTTGCGATACCGTTTGTTCCCGGCTACGTTCTAAAATAGCGACTCACAACTCGTATCAATTCTGTTACTGCGCGCCAGAATTACAATGCCAGGCCAGTGATGCGCGAAGTTGACCCACAATCCTTAGCGCGACGTAAAACAGTTGAGAAACCAACCAAGTGTTGGCTTTCCTGCAGAAGTTTATTTTCGTAGCAACAAGCCATTGGGTTTTTGGCTCTGATCATGGAATTTGAACAGGAAAACTGAGTATATAAGTTAATAACAAAGTTTCAGCAACAATAATAACTTTGCAATGTTTCACAGTTCACATTGTGAAAATGCGCAACGGGATTGTAAATACGGCAGGCATAATTTTTAACTGCCCAGAAACATTTTGCGGCGCAATATATAGATTTACAAAAAGTACACGTTAAAATTATTCAAACACTTGTCGTAAATCAGTAACGCTTGAACAAAATGTCACTGAAATTTCACGGTAATTTTAAATTTTAAAGTCAAGTACTGTATACAAAATTACAGTTAACAAGAATACACCAAGATTACCGCAGAATTTCAACAAGGTGTTAATTTGCAGTCACCGCTCGACGACCAATTTTTTCCTCCCAAATCAAGCGCAACTGGAAATTGGTGTAAGTTTTCTGCATTATACTACGTATTAACATAATTCAGAAAAATTACACCATTAATCATCTACGTTTGAAATTAGTGTGTAAAAAAAATCACAAGTTAAATAGACAATTTACGCGAAGTTATACTCAAAGTTTTCTAAGAAATGGTCTTCAAGAAGAAACGGAAACAAATTCTTTAAAATGATTTAATTTCAACAAACCTTACTTTACAAAAAATGTGAATTTATTGTAAAATGGTAATGTGAAATTCGACATCACAGCAAATTTCAAAGGTATTTTCGGTGTTTCAACTAAACAATCAATTTTACTTGAAAATTCGTTTAATAGGGTTTATTTTAACGAAATTCACTTTTCAAATTAATATACTTCAAAACCAGATTTAAAACTTTTTTTCTCAAAATGTGCAAATAAACGTGCCAACTTTAAACAAGGCGTCCACATTGCAAAACCGTCGGTTCCCTATGTGTAACGTAAAAATTGGTATAGCAATATAGCATCAATTTCGTTGCAATAAAATCACCAAAACAACTTACCAGAAGAATACTAACCACGGTATTTCGCTAACAGAGAAATTCAAAACCGAAAATGTTCACAACTTAAAACAAATTTGCCAACTATACGGCAACAAATATTAATGATGAAGTGAAGTACGTACTTAGTTCAGAATTCAAGAGTATGCACCTAAATACCAATACCCTTAAACTCTTTTCGCACAACATGTCGTAAAGCCCAATTAAACAAAATTATTACAGTTTAACAATTAAGATGTAAGTTTCCTTTCTAAATTGCAAATAAAATTGCAAATATTTAGCTCTTAAAGAATAGTTCTGAATCAATCTTCGAGTCAAAGACTCATTCTTTTTAAATGATCCACGTAAGACATTAACGATGAAGTTCATTGTTCTTAAAAAAAGGACAATTATTTCACGGATAAAAGTTAACTTTACATAAGTATAAGATCAGTATCAGATAGGGCGATTCAAACCACAAAATGCCAAATTTCACAATATTCAAATAGTAAAGGTAAGTATTACACTCGATTTTTAAACCCAAACAAAAGCAACGACTTCTGGATTACAGTATACAAAATAGTTACTGAAAAATAAATTGTCCAATGACATTAGTACTTTAGTAATACAGTACTGCAAACATTTGAACTGAAATGTGGTTGCACTGTAAATCACAACTTTAAATTGTAAAATACAAAATGCAAATTTAAATTTTCGTACAATTAAACAGGTAAAATATTTTAAATGTCAATTAGCGGAGCTAGATCCTCCACCACAATAAACGGGGAGATATACCTATAAAGGAATTTGATTTATCAAATACGGCCCAAATTAAGTCATAACTACGCGGTTAAAAACTCGTTTGTACAATTCATCTGCATTATTTCGAAACAAATTTAATTTTAATTCAAATCTCGCAATCTTTTTCGCCGTTATTTCAACAACTCAAAAAAATTAAAACCAATCTTATGACACTGTGCCCGTTTCCGTTTTCATTTCAAATCTTATACACAAATTTCACGAAAAAAATTTATGAGAAATTTGAACAACTACGAAACTCCGCCATATTTTCAACAAAACTTTACCTATATACCTAAGTAGTTAAACATAAAACAAAATTACACGTAGCTGATACGAAAATATACAGTTTTCCCTCATGGATTCTAAAAGTGTGAAATATGGACTGCAACGTCAACGACAAAATTTTTAAATTCGTCTGATTAAAACGGCTCCACAATTTGCAATAAAATTATTGAAAAATAACCAAATTTCCCAAATAATTTTTCTGTAACAAGCAATTTCAACTAGATAATAAAATGAGAATTTGCAAACGTTTACGAGAATTACAAAAGCGCCCTTTGTGTATAGCAATACTGAAATAGCAAAATTTATTACTCCGGAATACAAGATATAAATTTGCTAAACGCTGTTAAACTTATCGCACATTCCTTGGTAATAATACAGGCTAAAAGAAATTAATTAAGGTTTAACTTGTGATAATTAAATTTATTTAACTACCACACTAAACGTCGTGTAAACACAAATACCCCAAACATTTGGACTGAAATGTGATTGCAGTTTAAATTATAAACTTAATGGTACGAAAACTTAAATTTGTAATAACAAAATAAAATTTTATAAGTTTAAACAGGTCAATCGTTTTAAATTTCAGTTCGCACAGTTAGGTCCACAACCCTTAATAAGCAAATAATAATAATTTTCATAGAATTTGATTACAATGTGTTAAAGTTTGATCTGAAGAGAAATGAATTACAATATTAACACTAACAACAACAAATGTCATGCTTAAAAAAACGGAGTAAAAATTTTAAATTTTAGTGTATAGGTACAACTTACGGTATTTAAACGGATTAAATTTCCTACTGCAGATTACACGTCACTTTTTTAAACTTTAGGTTGTGCAGTGTACAAATTTGTTTTAATAAAAGTTTTGGAGGTCCAAACCTCCCCTCCCCCACAAAAATCATTGAAATGTAAATTATTCAACGCAACATAGTAATAAATGTTTCTTGAGGAGGAACATAGTACTACGGGTAAATAGGCTGTAAAAATCGGTTACGAGTTACGACTTACAAATTTACTGCTAAATTTACAGAAAATACAAATTCAATATTTTTATAAATTTTTCGAGTTTTGAAAGATTCAACGCTCTTATTAAAAAAAGAAAAATCTAGAAAATAAATTTTTGGTGTAATTTAAGTAAATACAATCAATTTTACTAAAAAAATAACCCAGTAGTTAGAGCGGTGTCCTACGGAATTCAGGCTCGCTCTAAAACATGGTGTGCACCCCAAATGAGGTACTATGTTGGGGTACCCCAAATTATTCAATCTAATGTAAATTTTGCTATTGTAATATATAATAAATTAGTACTAATCACCCTATACATAATTCAGATGAAAATAAATAATATTTCATGCACACAATATTATTTACCGTTTTTAAAAATAATGAATCGCCTTTTCGAGTCAACCTATTTTCCAAGCAAAACCAGAAACAATTAATCGACTGTACTTACTTAAATCGTAAATGAAATGCAGCCTTCTCAAAAAATCCCTTAAATTATCCAAAATAAAACATTAGGTAACAGCAATAAAATTAGCTTCTAGGTGACATTATCATTCATTTACTAAAATTTTGCAAGATATACAAATTATTACACACAAAAAATACACAACTACACAGTCTTATTTTAGGACATAAAAATCGTTGTGCCCGAATTGAGCTGAAATATTTTTTAAACTGTACTAATGCAACCGCGGAGGACTTCACAACAGTTTTAAAAGCTTTTACAAAAATTGTTGAAAAATACTGCACATTTCATGTCATTCGTACGAAAAATTTTGTTACTGTACCAAAAAAAATTTCTTAAACCTTTTCTAGCAATTAATTTTTAAACATTACAACTGCATAAAAAATTTAAAATTTGAGCTTAACTTCCTGCAGGACAGAACAAAAATTTATTTACATAACGTATAGACTTCATTTCTTTACCAAATAATTTAATGCTGATATAAAATGTAAAGCTAAAGGTATAACTTGTATGAAGTTAGCAAATTTGTAGACGTATCAAGTGGTAAAATATTATTTTGTTAAAATTATATTAGAATAAATTTAACTTGACTTCAACATATTTACGATTGAGATTGATTTTTTTGGTATTGTTAGCTACATGTCAGCTACATTTAGTAGAAGTTGTCAAGTAATACATTATTTTCACAAACAAATATTAAATTATTGCAAAACGCGTAGCACAAACGAATACAGCAATAAAGCAAAATGCCACCCCAGCGCCAACTGGTGTCGCAATTTCTAACCACCCGCGGCAAGCGCAAAAGAACAAAGGAGTTGGTTGACTAGTTTATCAAAGGACCGTGCCCGAACTATTCGGATTCGTTACTCGCAGTTTGCCTGGTAAATTCAAATTCAATTTTAAAAATTCATTTTGAGCGCCATTTTTATATTTCGCGCGCGTTAAAAAACACGACGTGCGACGTGCGAATGGCGCGTAAGGCCGCCTTTGTATTTTTAGTTTAAATTTTTTGTAATTCCTTCGAGCTACACAACTCAAATTAATCCTACGCACATTTGGCCAGAAGGATTTGTGCTGGCCATGACGGCAACCTCACAGAGAAAGAGAACTCGCGTGAAAACCAGTCTGAAGTTGGTTCTACAAGCGAAGGTAATGACAGAAACGAAGGGGGACCCACAGAATGCAAAAGGTTCTATTCAGAATCGATTTGTGCAGTAATGCAACATTTTTTTATAGTTATGGGTCATGATGAGACGTAATTTCTCAGAATGGGATTTAGTAATTCATATTAATGAAAGCTCTGTAAATAACAAAATCCTACTGAAATTAAATGGTTTAAAACAGCGATGGAATTTGAAGGAGCACATCTTTAAAATGGTTTGTTTATTTTAATTACTAGCTGATTAGCCCGGCTTCGCTCGGGATTAGAAAACATATGCCAAACTTGCTCATGTTCAGACTTGAAACGACTGAGTTTTTAGGCGGACACATGCACGAACAAATGGGTCGCTCTCCCGTGGTCCACTTGGGTCACTCCCGTGGTCCACTTGGGTTGCTTTCCCGTTGGTCGCTTGGTTGCTTTCCCGTTTTTTTTTTTCTCTGGTTTTTCGTTTTTTTTGTATCCTGTGTTTTGATTTTTGGTCCTCATGTGTATAACATTTTTGCGATGTCCCTCGTCCGTAACTCCCGTGTTTTTTCATTTTCTGCTTTTAGACAATTTTTAATTTTGTTTCCATCCATGATTTCTCGTTTTTCCGTGAAATGTGGACACGAAGCGCGAAAGTTTAAAAATTGGCTCTCTGCGCATAAGCAGGTCAACCACGTGATTTCATTTGTGTGAATAGGGACAAAATTTGACTCGAGGGGCGCTGTTTTCAATCTCGGGGTCGGGCCACTTATATTCGTCCAAGTTGTCACATAGGTCAAGGTCAAAAGTCACATAGGTTTGCTTTTTAACGAATCAAACGTCGTGCTGGTTTGTTTATTAACCAATCACTAACGTCCGTGATTTTAAGCCAATAGAAATTCGTAAAAACGGGCTTCAAACAAACAAACTTTGAAAAATATATATAAGATTTATTGCAGTGCTTACCGTATTTTAGTGCATTTGTATAATTAGCAGAATTTTAAGTAAATTTTGAAAACTTTACTCATTTAGTTCTTGAGCAATATTTAAATCAATGTGCAATACAATTACTCCGTAAATTCAAATTTGCAGTAATTTGGTTAAATTCTGAATTTAATGTACTACCAAATATTTAAACTTGCTTACATATTGTAAAAGCAAAATGATTTTGAAACTTTATTCGTGTGATACAATACCGTATGATTTTGATTTTTTTTGTTAAAATATTTGTTTTTCTGTTATTTATTTCCGTTTAGAGAAAAAGTTCAAAAATTTGAAAATTTGAATAAGAAATCACAACAATTTTTTTCTTATTTAAATTTTAATATTTTGAATAACTGCAGTTATTTGCTTATTGCTTTTGAGAAAAAACTGTATATCAGTTGCATTTTTTCAATTGATTTGATCAGTACTTTAAATTTTCCCGCGTTGGTGATTTGAGTGAGAAGTAAAATTTTTGAAAATTTTACCTGGAGGAAAGAGCAATAATATTGATTGCAATTACATTCTTCCTCTCTTTGTGTAATAAGCAATACTCTTAACGTATTATGTAAACTTTTGCCACATTGACCAAATCAATATGAATTGTAAATCTACGTGCAATGATTTATCGAAATTCACTTTGGTTCCTCTGAAACGTCTCCGTTGCTGCACCGTTAGAGGAACTGCAGTTAAAATTTAAAATTTATTTTGTTTACGTTTGGTTAATTGTATGAGTTTGACGTTTGAATCATTAGATTTTGAATTCAATTCACGAAAATATCACGCATTCTGCAAAAATTGCGTCTGTCAGAATGCAAATTTACCGCAAACTTATTTTTGTTACATTGTTTTACTGTTCTTATTAAATGTGCGTTGATGTTTATGCGCTGTTTATGTGAAAATTGATACTGTTAATTTGTACCGTGAAACACTGTTTCAATTTTCTTGCTAATCTTTTTGTTGATGCTAGACAACAAAGTACTGTACGCTTGCTTGCAGACGTCTGAAGTAAGAAAAACGATTTTGTAATTAGTGCAGTTTTTTTTTATTGCTCTACGTAAATTGTTGTTTATTGTTATCTCCATTCTGTGATATTTTTTATTAGTTTGGAATTGCAGTATTAATCTACCTAATTTGGATAACAGTTGAATTTTTAATCCTTTCGTCTGCTTTACACCAAAGTGACAAACGAGTAAATATTGACAACATCGTTGTTCCACAAAAAAGTTAAAACTTACGTGACGAGCAGTATGTTACAATATCTGTACTTCAAATATTATACGTTTTTTTCAACGGTTTAAAAATTAGTTTGCTAACTGAGCGTTAATGTTCGCAGCATATCACTTATGTTTTACCGAGTAATAAATACTTGTTTGTTGAAAGCTTCTCCCCGTGGACACCGAGTTTTGCTTTTTTCATTTACTACTGTACGTACACATTTGATTTTTGTCACGTTAAATTTCTGCATTATCACAGTGTTAAAATTATTCCTAATACTGTAATTTTAAAAGTAGAAAAAAATTTGTTCATATTAGTAGTTAAAATTTAAAATTAATTTTATTTACCCATTTTATTGTGCGTGCAAAGTTCGAGTGAGCGAGAGTGGCTGACGTTCTTTTATCATCGTCGAAGGATGAAATCGACGAGCAATATTCTTTTGGAAGTATTATTTACCCTGAAAGTGTAAAATAT
>JAQIWS010001077.1:0-13545 GCA_034696085.1 Stigmatogaster subterranea | reverse complement strand
AAAAGTTAAAACTATTTCTCTTACTAAAAAAATGTAAAAGATTTAGCCTCCGTGGCCAGGGGCATGACTCGTAGGCAGTTGTCCCAAATCCCAACCAGGCAACTGTATCTTTCTATTATATTCGTTGCAGCTTTCCTACCTGCACGCTGGTTTGTTGCAGGTAGGGTGAACGACCGACGAGTGACCTACTCTGGTGGCGAGATAAGAGTCCGTGGGCTGGGTACCAACCAGGAAAAATGCAAAAGGAAAAAAATAGATAAAAAGAAAACTTAACGCAATAAACAGGTGGCATTCCGTTATTCGCCAAAACTGAACAGCTGAGATTTTTGTTCTTAAAAAATAAAAGAAAAAGCGGAATAAAAATTCCGCCGGCGTTCCCGACGGATTAAAAATTCCCGGAAAATAAATAAATAAATGAATAAAGCAATTGTAAAAAAAAAAATAAAAACGAGGATTACCGAACAATTTTTGTTGTTGTTACCGAAAAATTCTAAAAACGTCACGTAACGAACAACAAAACTCTACCCGCAACATTTTTCAACTTGTTACCAGTTACCACTCAAAAAAACAAAAGTGTATTGCCCTCTTGTCAGCCTGCAATAAAATTACAGACTTCTAAGAAAAAGTACATTGAGGGGGGCACGTAGTGTTTCGGACAGAAAAAGAGAAGTTGCAGGGGGGGATATATAATATATAAAAGAGGAGGGGGATAAATCCTACAAAACACGCCGTCCGTTTTCTCCATTCAAACAAACCCAACTCAACCAACGAGTTTCTCGATAACCCCCCATCATCATCATCATCATTCTCCCTCCCCCAGTCTCCTTACGCCCTTTGGTCAACCGGGGCAATGACCTCATCGGGTTACTAAGACAAGGCCATTCGAGGGTAGCCCAAGGTACCGGGCAGTTTTTGAAGAGAGAGAGAGAAAAAAAGTTTTATTTATCCTACCGTTTAATTTCTTTCTTCCTTAAATCGAATATTTTATCTCCTTTTTTTTTTTTTGTAAATTTCGTGAAGAAAAAAAAAATTCGCTAAAGGTTTTATTAGATTAATTGTACGAGGCTGCAATTACATTTTTACCTATTAATCACGAACACTTCGTACGTGAAATAAACCGCGTTCACGTGACTGACAATGAGATGAGAAAATGCGGAAGTTAAAGTCGTTATTGCTACGGCGGATTCTACACCAGCCGTCTCAACGAGTGTTGAAACCGAGCTTGTTTTGGCGAGTAGCCACTGAAACTTATTATTTTTATTACTTTTTAATTTTGCTATTTTTAAAGCGTAAAAAAAAGCGATCTTTGAACTTTACTAACGGATTATCTAATACCAGAGATGTAATACAGTACCATTCTCTCCTTTTTAAACCCGTGCATAAACCGAGTAAATAAATAAATTGGCGTTTCGAGTACATAAATTTTATTAAATTACTTTATTTCAACGTTAAAGAATAAAGTAGAAAAAAATTTTATACCTCGTAGCAAGCAGAAAGCAGCGAAGAAACTTCATCTTCAACCGCAACCCAACAACCAGCGCGATAATAAAACGCCACTCATTTGAAAGAAATGCAACTTTTATTTACACAACCGAAAACCTCGTTTTAAAGACACACCACGCTTCTCCTACTATAAAACGATCTCCTTTTACCGAGTGCACGTACCATCTTTTTTTTGTTAAATAATACGAAGAGAAAAAGCGAAAACAGACTCAACACATCCTAACCAACAAGTTACAATTTTTTTCCGGTTGTTTCAGCGCACGAAAAACAACGAGTACCGTTAATTCTTCTACATTAAACTTTAAATTGGAATTAACTTATAACCTAAAAAATAAAAAATCCAAAACCAAAACTCAATTTCCCCCCAAAAAAGATGAAAAAATAACAAACCACCAACTTTTTTCCTGTCTCCCTTCTTTCACCACCCTTAAAAACTTCCGCCACCCGAACGCAATTTAACGACAGATCTTTTATTTTCTGCTAACTTCTTCGCAGATCCATTTTACCATTCCCTTTTTATTATTTTACAACGCGCTCTCCGTTTACAGTCCTTATCGCCTCTGCCTGCACCAGGAAGTGTAGAATAAAAGTAATGTATATAATAAAATGAGCCTCACTATTTCACCTGAAACCCCTGACCAGATCATCTTCCCCCAGGGACTTGTAAGTTGGGGTCACGCTGCCATAAAAAGAGGAGAGACTTTAAACTGTGTTTTTTTTCCTCCACCCGTCTAAAACCCCTCACAAAGGGGTGCTCTGCCAAGAGTGATGTAATGACTTCCTGCAGAGTTTGTTACCCTTTTGGGATGAATACGAGGAGGGAAAAAACTCGGGAATACAAGAGAAATAAGCTCCGAGTATAAATTTACAAGAAGCTAAACAATAAGAATAAGTGGGAAAAGAGGAAGGGGAACGTGTGTAAGAAAGGTACCCGGTGGGTAGGGGATCAACGGTGAGAAAGGAAAAGGGATACAGATAAAACTCGGGGAGTCGAGTCGAGAGTCGAGACGTGGGATTTCTTTTTGCTTTCTTTTATTACGTTTTTTCTTTTGCGTAATTCATACATCCCGTTTTGTTTCTGAGAAAATTGTTCGCTGAAAAATAAGTTCGCTTACTGATTTAATTATCAAAGGGAAACGGTGCTTCGAATTAAACTCACTTTTTAATTTTTTTTAAAAGACCAACGCCTCTCGAGAAAAAGCAAATAGGATGTAGTTTGACAATCCGAAGGTCAAAAATGATATATAAGGTGATTCTTATCAACTCCCAGTTAAAAAAAAATAAAAAAAGACATTTAAAGAAAAATCTTTTATTCTTCTCGCTGTCGAAATATTAAATAAAACTATTTTTTACATAACTCGATTTAAAAAAGAAAAAGAATCACTGGTTAAAATTTAGAACTAATATTTTCCATTTCATTTCGCAGCCATCAAAATCTATTTTTAACTGACATTAATTTTTTTTTCTTCTTTACCTCCTTTGAGCAGATCACTCATTTTTCTGACATCACGGCTCAGCAGGTGTGTTCACTTGCTATTCAGAACCACGACTGAGGCGATTTGGGTCTCAGTCGTTTACCCAACGACGAGACGAAAATAATAAAATAAAATAAAATAAAAATACAAAACCAAATGGGGGAGTAAAAAAATTCGAAAGCGACAGACACGAGAAAATCCGACTCATTAGTATTCAACTCCATCATTATCACCTCGATACAACAGATCGGTCATTTAATCACGACCAACCGCTAAAAATCCTCGTCAAATTTCTTCATCTCCAAATAAGGATTGTAACCCACTAAAGACTACTTCTCTCGTGCAAAGATAGAGACTGGCATTCAACAAATCATTCTCGCCACCCAATTAAACCGGCGTTGTAACTCATCAAAACACATTTCCCAATAACTACGAGTAAATTCTCGTTTAATTCGGGGAAAAAAATTTTATTTTTTTTAAGTACAAGGAAGAAACTTTTTTAAAAAGTAAAAATTTTTTGAATGTGAAAGGAAACGCGTCTTAAAAATAGACAACCACGACTAGCCTATTGTCAAAAAACATGTTTTAGTTGTTTCGAAATCCCTTTCGTTCTTAGTTAAGAAGGCCAGACGGAGGAGTGGTCATAATTGAACGGTAAATGGATCAAACTCTCTCCTCCTCGTCTCCACCCCTTTCCTTACTCATTTCACTTTCCCCAAACCCTATAATAACCGTCATCCACGAATCCATCTTCTCGCTTTAAAAAACATCCTCGTACGACGAGTCGTGTCAATCGTCTTTAAGATAAAGTAAAATAAAGTAAAGTAAAGTAAAATAAAATACGCAATTTAAATTAACATCGTTTAATCCCGGCGTCTTTGTCCTTCTAAACCAGCGACAATTTAAACGCTTCGAGAAGACTCTCGGAATACAATTATCCGCGCAGTCGCAACTGACTGTCAACTTACTCTCGTAAGTTAATAAAATCTAATAAGAAGATTGTCGTTGTGCAGAATTACGCGTTTTTATCGATCGGTTTGCTCGTAACTTTGTTAGCATTGAACCTGCGACGCTTGGCCCGACAATTCATACTCTCTCGCTAATGGATTCTCGTTGCGAGAGTCTTTTTCCCCGCCTCCGCCTCTGCCTTTGCCTCTTCGGGTGGGTCGCTCAGTGGGATTAGGGCTGAAAGGGGTCAGAGGAAACCTGTTCCGCGCGATTGCATCTTACGCATTAGAGTTAAACACATCACGAATTAACGCAGTTTCCCCCATTTTCTTACATTTTTTCAATTAAATTTTAACTTTTGCGTTTTCGCAAAGCGAAGCTCTTTTCCTCGTTAATCCATCAAAGGAGAAATTCGAGTTTATTTTTTTTAATTTAAAAAAATAAATTCTTCGAAAGAAAAATTAACGGAAAAATGTGGTGATAAAGGACGGGAGGGGGAAAAAAAAAGAGAGAAACGTTGAAATTCCTCGTGAATTTAAAAATAAAAGATTAAAAAGAAATAAGTAGGAATTCCTTTTTACACTCGCTTCCTTTAAATGTGACACTTGTCCCTTGTTTTGAATGAAAGCTCCTTAAAATAGACATTTGTGTATATAATACGTCGAAATCTAAATTTACACACTACCTTGAAACATTCCACTGTGTAGCATAACTAACGGCTCTCGTTCAAAAAAAAATAAAAAAAATAAATAAATACCATTAATTTTATTAAACCATAAAAATTAAAAAAAAGTTTGAACTTTGGAACAGTCGATACCAGTCGGAAGCTTTCTACGTCATTATCAAACTAATGTAAAGACAAAACGCGTCACTACCACTCGAAGCGATTAATTGCATTTTACGCATTAACAACCGCTCTTTGCTCATTTACTTTAAAAGATTAATTACACTGCCCTCATCTTACTCACAAAGTTGACCCATTGCAGCCACAGTACAACGAGAAAAGAAAAAAAGTCTTTCTGATGAAATGATTAATCTCAATTGCGACAAACAAATGAAGACGGAAAGTTCCTTCCTGTTGTTTGACGGTTTCTGCTACTCCCAAATTTCCATAGCTAAGATTGGGCGTGTCCTCCGTAAAACGATCGTAAATCTTAAACTTTCCAACTAAGGAAACGGAAATTGTCTCTCGCTATTACGACGCATACGCAACAGCGCCAAAAAAAGTTACGAGATTAAAATATTTTTAAAACTTCAAAAAAAAAATTAAAAAAATTAAAAAAATTTGCGGAACGAATTCGAATTAAAATTATGCATTTTAATGATCATTAACGAGAAGAGGTTTATTTATCGTCGTTCGTTAAGCTCTCGCCTCGTTTATTTATTTACAACCATTTTTTATTCTTTTTAAATCAATCTATATCGTAATTTGTTTTTGTTTAATTGCTCGAGTTAATGCTCATCCCAACCTTCCACGTACTGCGGGAGGTCCCTCACACATCCACGTGAACATATAACTGTTACCTTGCCTCAACCTCGATAAATTGTGCCCACTCGGTCTGCCATTTTGACCTCCACGTGAACAACCACAAGACGGAATGAAAAATTTAAAAAAAAATTAAAAACCAGAAAAAAACCCCTTAAGTCTCAAGGTAAATTACATTTTTACGCAAAAATCCCTTATTATACAAACTCGTTAAATATTATTCCAAAAAAAAAAAAAATTAAAAAAAAAAATTATTCAAAAAAAAAAAAACCAAATCCAATTTTATCGGGATAAACTCTAATCAAACTCAACTCCCACGCGAAAACATCGCAAAAATTAAATCCAAAATTAAAAAAAAATATTCTACGTCTAGTTTCGTCCTTGCAAACTTTCTACACTATACCGAGAGTTCCCGCTTAAACTCAGCTCCGATAGAACGGCCTTCGTATAAACGAGGGACAACGGCCTCACCTAGTGGCTTCGAAAGGAGACGTTCCAGCAATGGAGCACCAGCCCCGGCCGGTCATTGACCTCAACCGTGCAACCCGCTGCTCAGCCACCTCGCACTATACACTCACGTTAAAACCCCGCCAACATAAAAAAAAAATATTATAAAAAAGAGACAGGATACGATAGGGGAGGGGGGAAAATAGCTTATCAACCCAACCCTTTAAAACCTCCCCTATTCCATTATTCCCCACCCCAGGTTTATTTTTACGAATGAAGAGTTGAAGTAATAATATTATTATTACTAACATTTACGTATGATAAGGTTTAAAGGAAGAAAAAAAAAAAAAAAAACTACAAATGAATGTAAAACGATCCTCTCGCTAAAATACACCTTAAACCCAAAGGGCTTCGAGTTTCTCTCCAAAGCGTTTTGCTTCGTTTGGAAAACGCGAAAATATTTTATTCAACTCAACTCCACCTTAATACGTTTTTGGAAACAAAATAATCAATTTTATAAATAATTATCAGTGGGGAGTTGTCGTACAAAACTAGCAACAAAAAAAATCCCACAGAACGTAAACGAAACTTCGAAATCAACCCAGCCCATCCAGATTGATTAAACGTGGCTTCAAATATCCGACCGGAGCAAAAATCACATAGCAACAACGAGTAAAACGTACGACTAGAAAAGTGCGCGGTACGATAATTAAAACCCGCAAACAAACTGAAAAATTCCTTACCTTATAAGTCACCTGGTCGAGTTAGGATGATCAACTTAAACTCACTTTATAGATAAGTGAATAATTTTTAAGTCCTTCCCCCCTCTCTTCAAACTTGTATTATCATGTCAACAAGTGAAACATTTGCAACAAGCAACACTGCCGGTTTAGGTCAATAACCTCAAGCTGGAAGTAATCAGCAGCCACCAGATTGCGCTACCTCCTATGGCTGGCAAAGCGCCAGTACGGAGATGGAATTTTTTTTTCTTCCCTCTTTCTCACTTTATTTTTTCCTCGAATTTTTTTTTCTTTCCATCTCATTCCACGGCTGCTAACGCACGAGGGTAATTTTTGTAAGAATACGTAAGCAGGAAATTGCAGTTGAGAAAATTTATACGTAATACTTGGGTTTACGTTTACTGCCTAATTTCGGATTAATTTAACCGAATACGACCGTATATGTTTTTTTTTAAATATCGCAACTGTTACCTAGATAAGAGCTTCACTTTCAGTCTCGTTGTGTCTCTTATCAGTCAAGAACAAAGAGCGTGTTGTTTTTCTTCCTGATTGACAGATTTTTAGCTGTTTTTTTTTTTTTTTGGTATTTTCAACTCGTAAACATGTATTTCCTCACATTTAGGTAATTACGCGAAATATTTTTTTTAACTGCGTATAACCGTATGAAAAAAAAATATAAATTTTTTTTTTCACCGATAAAAATCAAATTATTGCCGAATTTAAACTATACGCGCGATGAAATCAAAACATTAACCGTGATTTAATAAAATTCCATTTCCTGGTTGTGTTCATGCGCACAAAAGTGACCTCTGGCAATGACCTAGACTTTGGCCTGACCTGAGTTCTCTTGCCTCTGTAGTTGGCAAGGTCGAGGCGAGAGGGAGCTGCTGCGTGGAGCGAGAATAAACGAACGTTGCTATGTACCAACTACCAATCTCACCCAAACTGGCTTCCTACACAGCGCGCAAAGTAAAGGGAAAGAGCGAAACTATCGATTTATAGTCGCGTTAGGGTGCGTGTACAGTAGACAAAATGAGAATGTGCCCAATATCCAATCGATAACCAAACAGAGAAATTCCTCTTCAACACCACCAGCGAATGCAGTATAAAATAGAAACGACTCACTCAAAAAAGGAAACTCGAGTAAATAGATAGATAATAAAAACATATTTCGGTTTTCCTTTAACGTTATATACATAGATATATAAAACCTTCGACGTAATACCAAAAATAAACGATTCTCCAGCAAATCCCCCTCGCGTCGATAAAACGTCGACTACAACACGAAAATTTATCTTTATTTATGGCCACTGCTTTACCGAAACTTTTGAGACAATTGCAATTTTAGTAGCCGGGGGAAAAAGATATTACAATAAAAATATTATTCAGATTAGATAAAACGCGTGTACGCGCGCAAAAGCCGGCTCAATCAATTCGTTTAAGCTCACACTTAAAATACGAAAACCGTTTTGCAGTAAACGAACATTCTCGCATAAAGACAATCCCCGCGGCTTATGAATAAACCGACTATAAATTCGTTCCAAAACTTCAACCGTGGATGGAAATAGTCATTTACGTTCCCAGCCTCTTTGTCTATTTACGCATTCAACGTGGGTATTTCCTCGAGGAGGAAAAATACAAAAATCCAAGAGTAAATTCGGGATGATATTAAATGAATCGTCGCCAATATTTTCCATCCGCAAACACCATCCTCTTCTTTTCTTTCTCCCCTTTTGCTCTGTCAGTCGAAAGAAACTCATTAGCAGCGTCTGCTGACCAATCAGACGGGAAGCGAGGCTCCAGTTTTATGCTACACGACCCCCACCGATATCATTATCAACCCCCTCCCTTCATTTCGACTGCACACGCAACTGCACATTTTGACGGTCCCTTGATTTGACGTCGCGTATAGAAATCGTGTTTACAATTCATAGAGCGACACTCTCCGCTATAATTCGGCGCCGCTACATTGATAGAGTTAATCCACGCGTGAATACGTGCGTACACGCAGTACATCGCAAGTCTGGCGAAAAATCAACTCTTCGATTAACGGCAAAATATACGTCCCAGAATTCCCTGCCATGTGACAATACGCAAAACGAGTGGGGGATAGTCGGACTGTTCGATGTCAATTGGAGGTGTTTACGATTCGAGTTTGTTTTTCGCAGAATCGCTTCGGATTTCCGCGAAAAATCGTTTGAATATTTTACCTTTCTGAATAAATAAGAAGAAAAAAAATGATTCGTAGCAATGTCTGCACTTCACGCAATACGCAGCTGCATTGCGGAGAAGCTATCCTTAAGGCGGGGCTTTCGCATTGTACGTGGAAAAATGCTGACGCGCACGATAGCAAAGGATAAGAGTATTTTGTCGATCATAGAAAACTAACACGCTCTTCGCAAAAGTTTCTTTCCGCAATCTGCTTCGAAGGCGGATAAACCCAAATTGAACATCAATCGTCGCAATTTCGGCGTAACACGCGAGGAAAAGATGATTAACACCCGCAACAAGCAAACAGACAACGAGATTACCCGACAAAGGGTCTTGATTAAAAATATCCCTTCGTCATCAATCGCAAAAAAAAATTACTAGAATAAAGCGTAGCCTACCTCACACTTCACACCTCATTTCCAACTTCTCCACAACTTACAAACAACTACTTGGCCGTCGTCTCCCACGTCCATTCCATCACTGTATCCCATTTATCCCTCCCGTCTCCTTTATCTCCCCCTTCCATGACCAATCCACCCATCCCCAGCCACCTTAATTAAATCCCGCCACTCTCATTCGTATGGGGTGAAGCGAATCCAAGAGTCACACGCAGCGAGCGAAAACCTCCTCTTTTCTCCTTTACTCCCCTAATATCCAATAACCCTTTGCTCACTGATTGACTTTGGTGGCTAACTTTGTGAAAAGAGTCCCTCGAGTACCAACTACAACTATACCAACCGACAAAATATTCTTAGCGCAAAACTCCACCAACTGGGTTAAATAAACATCTCGCTTAAACTTTTTTACTCCGTCTCGTAAAAAAAGACGGAAAAAATAACAACTATAAAAAATAAAAAGTTAACATTTCGCTTCAGCGATGTTCCACCACATTTCAAAAACAGTAAAATATAAAGATAGGGGAAAAGTAGCCTCACTCGCGAGTCGCGACGCAACTATTTGTCACCAATGAAATAGACGAGATATTTTCTTTCCCTTCTTCCCTTCTCTCCCTCCCACTGGGCGAGTTGCCAATTCGGCTGGGTTGTTTCGCCTACGCTCGGCCAACTCCTTTGGGTGTTAAAAAACAGTTGCCCATCGTTTTGTGTCGCGTGGAATGGGAGTCCAGGGAGAGAGGAGAAATCCTCGGGATAAAATCTGATGGGTGTTTTTGGCGTTGTAATAACGTAAAGAATAAAATTGATAAGCGGTAAAAATGGTCGAGAGTCGTAAAACTCGCTGCCAAATTGCACCCTGGATTCTAACTAACACTTTTAACACATGGCAGGAATGCGAATGAAGTTTGAGCTCCTTTAAAACAGAGCATCCGATGCTTTTTTAATGCGCTCTTCGGTACGACGCACGTGCGAAAATCCGATTTTTCATTAAACCCCACTTAAAAACGCGCTACGACGACAACACTAAACCCCTCCACCCCTCCTTTCCCCGAAAAAAGAAAATTCCCGTCATTCGAACGTTTTACCCTAATTTCCCAAATTGTGGCTATAAAACAAGACTAGAATTAATAAGCTTGTCACGATGTAATTCTCGTGTTTGCGAGCGCAGATGTTGAGGTGATAAACGCTTAAGGTTTGCGCGTGAACTCCATGAACAAAACCGCGGTTCAAAGTGATGGACCGCTTTCTTATTCCTTTTCACTCTCGCGTCTATATTCGTGTTGTTTTTTATTTGCTATTTTTATTATTTCTCCCTGCCCTCCACAATTTGAGTTACTACCGCAACCAGCTTTGGCTTCAGTTGACTACAACAAAAATAAAAAATTACTCCGCCCGCCGGGAGCCATAAACACACGAGTGATGCCAACTTTTGCTCTTAAAGTGCACTCGTGAAAGTACACGTAGCTAGGAATACAACGTGCATAAACTCGCATTCTATACTTAAAATATTAAAAAATAAATTCCAGTTAATGATTGAAAACACATTTCCTACAAAATTCTGTCAACAAGAAATTATTGTTTTTAAAATCCAATTTTTACGGTAGACATTTTTGTTATCACTCGAGTAAAAGAAAAAAATCAACAACAAAAAAGGAACGACCAGATAAAGTTGTCATCAACGGTTTACAGAAAAATGGACTATCCCTCCCTCGTTTCCCTCACAAACTGCCAGAACTGCCCGATCGATCGAATAGAGAGAGAAAAAAAAGAGTGTGGATGACTTTCTTCCTATCCCCCATCCCCAGGCTCGTCATTCACCACGCAATGGCAAACGTGCAACCTCGCGAGCAATTAGTATCAGTGACGGATCATCGAAGACAGACCGTCCGGGTCTACGTATTGACCGTCAGCCACTACAGCCCGGGTGTAATAAGAAATGAGTCGATAAACTAGCTCGCAAGCGCCAAAAAATATATATAAAAAAGTGGATGGAAAAAAATGTAACCGAGAATTTCCAGCAAAACAAAAAGTTTTCAACGACTCGGTTTAAGTTGTAATAAAAAATATTTAACTAATAAAAAATTACGACTTACCAACTCGACTTTTCTTAAGAATTCTTCGAGGGTCTCCGCCGACATAGTGGCGCCCTCTGGGGTGTCATCGCGCAGGCGAACGAAATCGTCACTGTAAAAGTTTGTTTTTCTCTCCTTCCTTATTTTACATTTGTGCGTCAACCGAAATCTGAAAAAAAATATGCAAACAAAGTTCGGTTGAGATCTCTTTAAATACTCAAACGCAATTACCATCCTCTGGCAACGTTAAACGAGCCGAGCAATCAATCGCGCTTTTTTCTTTCTCTTCAAACATCGAAAATAATAACTCTCAACGAGAACGCAAACTATGATCGCAATGACATCTTTATCCTCCTCCTCGTTCACACACTTTCTGACAACGCAATGAATAATAAGAACGGGAAATTTTAATGATACTGTCGCACGCCAAACGCCAAACTACAACCCAGGTGAGTTCCGCGAATCCGCGCCACTTTTTCGATCGATAAAGATGAAAAATATCCGCGCGTAATCAGAACGTCGCGTCAACTTTGGCGGAATATGTTTCGAAACCGCCGAGAATTGAACCCGACCGACGCCGACGCCGACGCCAACGCCATCGCCACACGCACGACTAATATCCACGTTCAGCGCAGGATTACACCACTCGCATAATAATATAATTCCATCAATTGATTCCCATCGAGTGTAATCATCACTCTGATTCAAAGCTAATTGATTTTTAAGTAACGCAATTAAAATCAGAGTACATTCATATTGAATTACACGCCCTTTACCGAATCACCATCACTCTGTCGCCCAATCTACAAAATTTTACGTCGAAAAATTCAATAAAGGAGATACACATCAAACTGACAACCCACAAACCAGAAAAAAAAAAAAAAAGAATTCCCCAACTTCATAATTCACTTTCCCATTTACTGTACGTCTCACTTTTTGCTCCTTTCTTTCTTTTCATTAAACGCAGTTAAAGATTGTTGCGAGGTGATCTTACAACAAAGCTGGCTTCACTTCTCCAGCTGAGTGATAAGTCGATGGCGAAGAGGCAAACATCATCGTTAGCCAGTTCCCAAGGGAACCGACTACTTCTACTTTCTCCAATCTACTCTTCGTGCATGTTCACCCCAACTAAGAAATTTGAGAGAGAACTCTCCACTCACAAAGAGAAATAAAGCAAAAGCAAAAGCTTCTCTTCCTTTCCCTTCGGACATCAACAACGCCCACCGGCTAATTACCCAACCGACGAAATAACTCCTCGTAATTAAGGTTGTCGATGGAGAACGCGCGGTGCGTGCGTATTACTCGCTATTAGTCGAAACGAAGAGGATCGCGGTTTTAGGATTATAACTTTAAGACGTGGACGAACGCGACGTAGTTTTCCACGTCGTTACGTCGTCACGTCGTCGTGTAGGACGATAAAGAAAACACGTTCCGCAATTTCATTTTATTTTCTAAACCGAGTTGACTTTTCGAATTTGACATTCGTGTCATCGTCTCTCGCGTAAAGTGAAAATTTTGGCACCCATTTTAAGCTCGTCTCAGGTCAACGAACTCGCTATTTTGCACTCTGCTCAACCACACAACGAACTATGCTCTCTCGCTCTCGCTTATAGAAAGTGTGAAGTCACACTCGGATTATGCAATCGCTCGTTGCTTTTTAATGGCTTCGTGCCAAACCGCTACATCCAACAATTTTTCTTTCTTTTTTCTTTTTTTTTTCTTTTTTTTAAATAACGAATGAAAAAAAAAATTCAACTGCGCTTTATTTTCCATCTGCCTTTATTCGCAGAAAGCAATTACGCACAATTTACGGGACAAATTTATGTAAAATGCCAAGCGAGCAATTACTGCGAAGTTAAACTAGCAATATTTCGCAAATATTTATTTACGGTCGTGATAAAAACCTTTTCGTACCTTAACTCTACAAATATCGATACCGATATTTCATCACACCTTAATTCTTCTTTTTCAGGTGTAGACCGAAACCAGATAACCAACTTGATAAAAATTAAAAAAAATATTTACTAATTAATTAAAAAAAAAAACAGAAAAAAAACATTATTTGTCGTTCACTCGCTTACTCATCTCACTTTCTATATTTAGATAAGCAGTCGGTTGCGATAGTGTAAACATTGAGACCGTACCATATCTTATCACAATTAATTCCCAGCTGATAAGAAGCCAAACGTCTGTCCATCAATCTCATCGGTCATTGCACTCCACTCAAAACAATCGCAAATTCTACACAAACTAACTAACTGGCAACTG
>JAQIWS010001076.1:0-13545 GCA_034696085.1 Stigmatogaster subterranea | reverse complement strand
TGGAATAAGTGGGAAAAATTTGGAAAATTGGAATAAGTTAAGCGGGGGAAAAATTTGGAAAATTGGAATAAGTTAAGAGGGGGAAAAATTTGGAAAATTGGAATAATTGGGAAAAAATTTGGAAAATTGGAATAATTAGGGAAAAAATTTGGAAAATTGGAATAATTAGGGAAAAAATTTGGAAAATTGGAATAAGTTAAGTGGGGGAAATTTTTTCGTAAAAATTTGAAAATTTTATGCTTTTTTATTTGGTTTTTTCCCGCGAGAGCTAGAAAATTTTAATTTTCTTCCACCAAAATTTGTTCACCAAAATTTAAATTTTTTTAATTTTTTACTCAGAATCATAAATTTGACAATAAAACCAACAATTTTTAATAAAAAAATGAAATTTTTTCAGAACCAAAAACCGATAGAAAAACCTTGAAAAACCACCATAACAACAAAGTTACAAACGCGTTTAAAATTACACCCAAAACTTGAACATTAAACTCAAACATATTCAACATTTCTTCTACAACCACTTACCCCTTTTTTCATTACTCCAAAAAACCTACAAAACTCTCAAAAAAAAAAAACCCCAAAAAACACCACAGTAAATCATCACCAAATTCTAATTAACCAACAAAACTCTCAAAAAAACCAAAATTAAACTTTTTATTCTAAAACCACCAATCAAACTGAAATATCTCAATTCAAGTCTCAAAAATTCCACTTCTCAAAAAAAAAGAAAAAAAGAAAAAAAAAAAACCTCAAACACAAAACAAAAATGTAAATAAAAGCTTCAAACCACCAATCTCCGTCATGTAATAATTCCACTTCATTACGGTATATAAAACGAATACCAAAAATTCCACAACACTTCTTCACTTCCTTACAAACCATCCACTCAGCGCAATGAGTAATAATAAATGAACGTCAAAATTAATGAAGCAAATTACAAACTCATGCAAATCTTCCCCACTCGTCTCGCATCTCTTTCATCTGAAACTCGAGTAAACTCCCGTTCACATTTCTCGCCTCCTCCTCGTCTATTGTATGTCAAGAGAAGAGCGAGCTAATTTCTAACACGCAAATTTTTCTCACTTTTAAGGAAATGTTAAGTAGAAGGTACAACGGGCATTTTATAAAGCGTGACTGGCAATGACAAATGTTAATGAGTTAAATTTTTGTTTGGTAATTAGGCTAAATTAAAGGAATATTTCAGGTTAATTTACTTATAATTTTGTATGCTTTTTGTTTTTTTAAAAAAAGAGTTTTAAATTAGGATTAATTTTAAGGGTGATTAATGTGATTTAAAGTTTTAAATTGTACTAGAGTTTGGTTGAGATTAAGTGACGTCAGTGTTCACGTTTGTTTCATTGATGTTAGTTTATTCAATGACTTAACATAGTTGTATTTGGTTAGCAGATCCGGCATATATTACGAAAGAGATTTTACGAGATTTTACGAGAATTTGCGAAATTTTGAATTTCTCGTTTTGATCTCGCCAGTTTCTCGTTGCACGAGATCTGTAATTAAAATACAATTTAGTCACCAGATCCCGCAAGTGCTGTGCAGACGAGATTTTACGAAATTTGCAAAATTTAGAGTTTCTCGTTTTGTTCTCGCCTGTTTCTCGTTGCGCGAGAATTGAAATTCAAATACAATTTGGTACAATTTGTTAAATTTGTCAAATTTTAACTAAAACCGCATTATATTTTGATTTTTGTGGCTTAGTCAATGACTAATCCAGTCGGTTAAGACTACTAATCCTTTAACTACAACGATATCATACGAGATTTTAATTTTCTCGCACAAATCTCGTCAAACGAGACTTAAAATTACCATTATCCTTCCTACAAATTAACAAACAACACTTAACACTTAACAAACTACCACCTCCAACCACTAACTTAGAATTATTTCCACCTACACTAACCATTACCCCTACAACCCATTCTACTAACCCCTAACACAACACCATTAATCGACTCAAACTTCACTTTCAAATATTGACATATCAACTTTTCCCTAATACCATTCTCCCTACTTTCCTAACTACATCCATAATCCACAATACCCATTTTAATCTACACCTACGCAAGATAAACACGACCAACCAAAATTGAGTCCAGCACAGATTTACAGGTTTCAATAACGAACCTAAAAGACAGACTACAAGACCGGTCAGAAACGACGTTGTCAAGGTAATAACAACTCGTGTCTGCAATACGAAACCACTACTCCTCTTTTCCAATCCAAAACAGCCAAGAGAGGAAATTTCCAGTAAAGCGACTAGTAACGACTCCTTCTTTTCAACATACCCTCTACAAACTACAAACTAGACTTCAACAATTTCCTTACACTTGTCCAGCTCAACAGACGAGCTTATCATCCAACATTTTCTCCTACTTGGTCTTCATCCAGAACTCATCGGATGAACACCAAAAAAAAAAAAACCAAAGTTTTTCCTTTTTTTTTGCTGTATCAGTGTGTGAGTGGGAATAGAGATTCGTTCGATCTTTATCTTTCTTGGACGAGGCCCAAAAACAGTTCGTGCTGAGTAATCGTAGTTGGCCTTTGTGCCTGTTAGGCCTATCAACGCCTACTCAATGTTTTGGTGGGTGTATATACACTTGATAAACTAGATTTGGATTTTGGTAGTTTTGTTAGTTTGGTAATTTATTTAAGTGTTGATGTCGTGTGGAATAAAATAAATGTTTGCATTAATTGTCAATGTGTTGTCAATTTTAACTTTGTTCATGACAGCTGTTCTCGGTTGGAGAGTTTGTACGACCTCGTTTGCGAAAACGACAGTTTCATTGTTTGTTATTGAATGATTGCTAAGCCTAAACTTCGAAAATTAGCAGTGAATTTGCATCTGTCATCGTGGTGTAATGTCAAACTCGGTATAGTGAATTGGGAAGTTGTCGGTGTCGGTGTAGAGAGGAGTTGGTGATTGACGTGTTTCAATAACGTGATTATGGTTGAAATTTTGTTTGGATTGGAATTGGACGCGATTATCAAATATTAAAAAATTTTGACCTTGGTATGATGAGGTTGAAATTGATTGGAGAGGTAATTCGTTGTATTGAGGGTTGGTGATGAAATTATGTTAAAAGTCAATAATTTGTTATTACATAAGGGAATTTTTAATTTTGGAAAATATTGCACTACATAAATTTTTTTCTTTGAATAAAACCTCGTTACAACGACACCGTGAAGACAACGTCAAAAAAGTCGTTGTAATAAGGTTTAACGAATTATTTAATTCAAAAATCCTTTTCCATCGTTTAAAAAACTATTTTTCAAATTTTACCCAATCGCCAACAATTTCAAAATTCAACCTCGATACAACGAACTTAACGAGAAAAAATCGTTATAACGAGGTTTTAAGAATTGTTTAATTCAAAAACAATTTTCCACCACTTTAAAAAACATATTTTTCAAAATCTCAACCCAACCTCTTTACAACAACATCTCCATTTTTTCCACCAACTGTCTAAAAAAAATTCACTCTAACGAGGTTTTGATTCTCACAAATCAATAAATTCCTGTTTCCTTTTAAAATCCCTAAACACAAAACTTTTAAAACTGAAAAATTCTTTTTTCAAAACAATTTAATTAAATCCAAGTTTCAAAACTAAACAACTCGACCATTTGACCGCACATCTTCTCCATCGCTTCAAACATAAAATTCCCCAATTAGAAACGCAGAAAGAGAAAAATATCCAGAGAGAGAGCATCCCTCAGCAACGCGACAGCTCCTCCAATCTAATTTGCACGCGCCACCACCCGGGAGGTCTTCTTCACTTAATAATATGCTCGGTCGTATGGAACCGAGTCGTATTGACCGTGTTCGCCATCTTGTTTTCAGTTTGAAGTATGAATTACTGGAGATTGTTATGAGAATTGTGACCTGGTTTTGATTGAAGTTGTGTATAAATATGTATGTGGTAAATGATACGTGTCATTATTCGCAGTGGTGATTTGGTTGAAGTGAGAAATTGTTGGTGGGATTTTTGAGGGGAGAATTGAAAAAAGGGTAAAATGAGATGAATAAATAGAAAGAATGATTAAAGTATAGAAGTAAGACTTGGGAATAAATAGTAAAAAATAGAGTTACCAGTTGATTAAAGTTGGTCAAAATTTGCCAATGTTGAAAACAGGTTGTAAAATGTCATGTTTAGTATATAAGAGTAGAGTTGAGAGAAATTGATTAATTGATAAAGGGTAATCAGAATGGTAAATTGAACGTAGCTGTCTACAAAAAAATATCAGTGACCAAAAGTTGTTCAAAAATGAGTAAAATTGAATAAAATTGATTTAGTACTGAATAAAATTGGCCAAAAATTGGTCAAAGTTGAATAAAATTGAATTAAGAATTGAATAAAATTGACCAAAATTGGCCCATAATTGGTCAAAGTTGAATAAAATTGACTAAGAATTGAATAAAATTGACCAAAATTGACCCAAAATTGGTCAAAGTTGAATAAAATTGACCAAAATTGAATAAAATTGACCAAAATTGAACAAAATTGACCAAAATTGATTAAAAACTGATCAAAAACTGTCAAAATTGGCAATTTTTGATCAGTTGGTACAGTATACTACTGATCATTTGTTAGTCAATTTTTGATAAGATTTTAGTCAATATTTGGTCAGTTTTTAATCTAAAAACTGACTAAAATATGTCAAAAAATAGGTCAAAATTGACCAAAAGTAATCAACATTGACCAAATACTGACCAAAAAATAAACAAATTTAATCAAAAACTAAAAACCTCACAAAATTCACCAAAACTAACCAACTTTAAAACCCTCAACAACAGACCAAAACTTAAAAAAAATAAACAAAACAAACAACCCTGACATAAAACAAATTAAAACTACCTTAATTAACCAAACTAATTTCCAAATGTGCAAAACAGATTCAAAACTACACAACCAACAACTTCAAACAAACAAAGTTCAACAAACCTCACAAAAACAACCATCCTTAAAACAAACTTAAACCAACCAACCAACCAACCATCAATTCCAAAACACACACAACATCTCAAACCATCCTAAAAATTATCACAAGCCACAACCTCGCCTCACTCTCAACCATCTAATCCACCATTGACAATAACAAGCCTTGTTTTATACACACCAAAGTGTTTTTGACTCCTTTTTTACAATGTTTACTTTCTCTATCTTCGCTAGCTTAGCTTAGAAAATCGTTTAATTAAACAACAAATTTCCCGGTTCGCTTCCCCACAGACCTTCTTTTAGTGATCAGGGAGTAGTTTGGTTTAGACCAAACTCTTAAAATGAGACAATTACTAAAATAATGAGATTACACGCTTCTCCCTTCCCTCCCCCTTCCTATCTTACCCCTTTTACAACATTTTTGAAGAGATGACCTTTTGTAGTAAATTTTCTAAAATCCCATCTTTAAATTTTCTTCACGTTGTTAAGTTTGGAGTACTAAATAAAATTAGAATTGTAAGAAACACGTGGCAAGAGATGTAATTAAATATCGTTAAAATGAATACGCAATTCATCTTTCTGTTACCAAGGGAATACAGTTCCGCTGAAAATGTTCGTTTTGCTGACAGGAAGTTCTGAGCAAATAATTGCTATGATCTCATTTCTCTTCCTTCCCCACACCACACTTCAGCAAATGTCGTCTTCAGAGAGACAATTACGTTAATGAAGACGAGCCGCGCGCTTTATTTTTAATTCGCTAAAAAAATTTACCGGCGATTGGCAACATTTTTCTTGGCGTTTTAAAGTTCGAAATAAAATTTTTATTAAAGGAATAATCCAAATTTTGCGATCGATGTTAGTTATTTTTGTAGAAAATATATTTTAATGGTGGTATCTGCATCGGAAAAATTCAAACTTTTTTTTGACAAAAAGTGACGTCATTTCCAAGTTCGTGTTTTTGTCAACGTGGTTAAAAAAAAATTATAAACTAATCTCGGATCAAACTCCTGCATTAGGTTTAATTTACTCACCGTTCTCCAACGAGACTTTGCGAGGTTTCGATTTTCTCGACCTAATCTCGCTCGTTTCTCGTTGCGCGTGATCTGCGAATCCTCTCAGATTTTAATCTAATTTTACAAACCGACTAAAATATCTATAAATCTCCTCCTTAAGTTAACAAAATTGGTAAATTAGCTTGGATTATTCCTTTAAAATTAAAAATAGAAAAGAAAAGTGTGTACTCACCATCAAGCAGAGATTTAGGCTGTATCTCGAGGAAGGAATTTCGTATCCAGGAGACAACCGACACATAAGCTTCGATAGGTTTGGGAATGATGCACTTGAAAACAGCTGTGTTGCCTTTGACGACGTGCACGTCGTGCACCTGGATTTCGTAATGCTGAGACAGAACTGAAACCACAAACAAAACTCATCTCATCGATTTATACATATACCAACAACGACGACACGACATTCAAACACCAACCACCCGAGAAAAAAAAATGTAAAACGCAAAAACTTGGCGAGCATTTTTATAAAACAATAGCATAAACTTCCCCACCATTTATCGTTTCACATTGTGCACGAAAAACGTAATAAATAGCGAAAAAAAAGTGTTGGCGTGTTACCTGCAAAACTAATAAACAAGTCGTTTTTACGCACACCGAACGCAAAATCTGAAGCCACACGTTCGTGCCTCAAAAACCGACAAAAAAGTAAAAAAACTCACACTTGCTGACTTCACATCAACATCGTCGACGTGCGCAAACTGTTATTTTTGCGGGAATTCTCTTGTGAAACAAGCGCGCAATAACCGCTAGAGTTACGACCGAAGAGGCAAAAAGGCAAGTGTAGTGGAAGAAAACACTATATACTCCTTCCCTCCCTCTCCCTTAGTACATATATATAATAATAACAATAATACCCAGAGAATCGCTAAACAAAACCAGCAAACAAAACGTCCACGTCCTATAACTGCGCACTTAAAATATTTACATCTCGCTTTTATACTTAAACGCTTTGTTTTTCAAAACATTCGCTCAAGTAATAGCAGTCGCGAAATGTTATCCCCTTAAAATGCTCTATTTCGGGAAATGAAATAACTCATCCCTCGTTTTGTTTTACAATGGTTGACGTTTTGTAATACGTTTGTCGGGAAATGGAGGGCGCTGCGGGAATAATTTCGAAAAAAGCATACTGGAATTTCGGTGAAAGTTGTAATCCAGTAATTTCTCCTATGATGCGAGTTTCTATTGCGCGAATTTGCTCAAACGCGATTGACAATTTGGGGAAAAAATCACTATTACGCGAGGATAGTTGGTCATATGCACGACTGTTTATCGCACTCAGAGTAAGCCAGTGAACACGACAAGCATCCAATATAGACGATTGTAGAAATTTGCAGCAAATATACAATGTTACAAAAACTTCTTCTCGCTTAATTCACTTAACTCACATGTGATGATAGCATTCTAAATGTGTTTAACCAGCAAAACTAAGGTCCAATGAGCCACAACTTTTCATCTCTGGCGTGACAACAGTTATCCTTAAGAATTTTAGCATTATATAAAATTGTAGCGGCATCGTATTAGATTTCTTGTTATTTTTTGGTTTAATCATTTTGGATGTTTGGTCCCAACACCAACTTTCCCATAGGCCACATTGTTTCTACTACGCGAATTTTCATAACGCGCTATTTTTCAGGTCCCCATCCTTTGCATTAGAGGAGAAATTACCTGTACCGAGAAGATGTGCTGAGGAGTGTTAAATGGTTGATTTTGGTAATTGAACTGTTAGTTCGACTATAGGAAGAATAATTTCGACATAAGAATTTTGACAAGAATTGGGAATTATCAAGAGTTAAAACTGAAAAGAATGAACTATAAAAGGATTATAACAGATAAGCAGGGTTTAAATTTGAATAAAATCGACAAGATTAACTCGACATCGACCGAAATTGCTCTTGACAGAGTAAATACTCCAGTTAACATTTATTTAACCAAAATTATTCTCTAGATTTATCCTAAGAACTAACATGTCGAAAATGTTTTAATATAAAATAAATTGTCGAATTAATTCCTGTACAGAATAAATATTTTTGAAAAAGTTTTCAAACTCATTCCTTACAAAAAATAATTTTTGTTATATTTTTATATAACAATAATAAGAATTTCGAACGCTACACAGTAAACCCCCGTTATCGTCACAATTACTTGTACATACAGTACATTTCAACCCCCATTTGTCGAAATTACACCTTCCCCAATTCCACCATATTACATTTAAAACCAACACACAAAATTTAGTTTAACTTTTGACGGGGTAAACTTATTTCGCAACAACTACTTACTCATTTAATCCCTCGCATTGTATAACACCACGATGTTCGAGGAATTCATTTGGCCCTGGTAATTTGCTGCAACGCACGGACCTTAAATTACTTTATTGACAAGATAATTACGCATTCACTTGCTTCAGAAACAAAATTACAGTTTACTCACATCACTACCTACGTTATTACATTGTAGAATAAGCCCTACCAAGTTGTCTCTAATTTAATAATAGGAGTCATGAAATGCGAAACTGGTTTACAAACCCAATCAACGAACGTTGCTCTATGTACTGCACTCTGATTCAAAAGTGTTCATTTTAAGCCACATCTACGCACAAAAGCAAACATCTCATATTGAAAACTAGAGATTATAATACATACCTTGAACTTAATTAAAAAATAAAAAAAGATACTCGTATACCCGGTTTAGCTCGGCGGTTATGTTCCAACAAAGATGTGACCTTTAGTCGTTTCAGCTTTAACCAGTGAAAGCTGTCAAGAAGTTTTTGGAAAATGATATTAATTGAAATTTTTTTTTTTTTAAGGATGAGGTTTAACTTTTTACACTGCACGTTCAACAAACAGACCAGAAGTATTGTATATACTGTACTATAGAGTAAAGAGTCATTTTTCAAATCGAATCCAAAACTTAATCAACGCCAAGTCGAATTGTGAAAGGATGTACTACACTGTAGGAAAAAAGATGTGAAGGTAGTTTTTCTTTTTACTTACTTTTTTTTTTTTCTTCTTTAAAAGCTTTTTTCTGTATTTTATACGTATATATTGTGTACGGTTTTTCAGTGTACTGTTAAAGGAAAACTCTTTAGAGAATTTAATATAAATCGCAGACAAACGGAAAATGCAGACAAAAAGTATGTAAAGAAAAGTTAAAATGACACGCAAGTCACTGAAAAATTTAAGAGAAGGAGATGGAGAAAAAAATTCTCGCAGGAAATTGAATTTTGTATTTACTGTACGTATGTTCTTTGCTTACTTTTGCCTCTAAAGATTTCTTTCTTGCATTCTTCGTCAATAAAACTAATGCCGCATTGCATTCTTTAAGTTTAACGACATAATTATTAAAATTCCAGTCGAAAATTCATTTAAAACAAGAAAATTCCAGTCAATAAAGTTCAATTTGTTAGCCACGGTTTGTAAGCCTAGTTCTCTACAACTACTTCTCCAGTCGTTTTAAGCTATTACACCTGAAACTCGTTGTCACCAGTGAAATAAAATTTAGGAGAATTATTAAAATTCAGCTTAAAATTTCACTCAAAATAACAAAATTCCAGTCAATAAACTTCACTTTCTAAGCCTCGTTTTCAAAAACCACTTCTAGACTCATTTTTTGCTATTACACCTGAAACTGACATCTCGCTATCACCAGTGAAATCAAATTTCAAATCACTTTAAACGAACAATAAAACTTAAAAACGAAACCCAACACTTTTCCACATTTAAAAAACATTTTTTAACACTCTTATCGCTCTCATATTTTAAAAAAATTTTTTTTTTTTTGAAATGTTAGAAAATATTTATCTTGACACCTTGTCAGATTCACAAATTCAGATCTCGCTCCATTTTCCTTTTTCTCTTCCCCAACCCTAATTTTTTTTTCTTTTATTTCACCACATAAAAGAGAAGGAAAAGGAGAGAGAAAATATGCAAATATTTTAATGCTTGTCTCATGTTATCTCATCTCATTGATTTCACATTTTTCACAATTCTGACTTTACGCGGGAAACCGAATCCCACAGAGACACTGAAATTGAGATTTTTTCATCCTTTTTTACTTTTTACCCCCATCTTTCTTCTTCTTTTTCAATCTTCTGTCTTACTTTACCTTTTATTTTATGTAACTAGACTCCTTTCATTGATTTTTCTAAGACAAATGCGTCCACAAGAGACGGGAAATGCATTAAGTAATGCATACATAAAATTCCCGCACTTAATGATTGCATATCGTCATCTTTTATATCAAAAAATCCTTGGGGGGTGTCAAATTATTACATTATTCTTCTTCTTATTTTTAAGATTTTTTTTTTTTTTTAGAAAACTTAATGTACAAGTAAAGTGTTTGAATATTCAGGAAAATAATTTTTTTTTTTTTTTTTGGAGATTTTAAGTAAGAAAAATTTTTGTTGTGTAGTCTGAAGGGATTGTGCGTTGATTAATAAAAATTTCAATAAAATGAAAAATTTTCAGTGATATTTCAGGAAAAATGAAAATTTCAGTGGAAAATTTCAATAAAAAGAAAAATTCAGTGCAAATTTCAATAAAAATGAAAAATTTCAGTGAAAATTTTAATAAAAACTGAAAATTTCAGTGAAAATTCTAATAAAAACTGAAAATTTCAGTGAAAATTTTAATAAAAACTGAAAATTTCAGTGAAAATTTTAATAAAAACTGAAAATTTCAGTGAAAATTTTAATAAAAACTGAAAATTTCAGTGAAAAATTTCATCAAAAATGAAAATTTTCAGTTTTAAAATGTACAAACAACAAAATTTTCCACCAAAATCTTATCATAACCTCTACTCCAAACAAATTTCTCAACCAACCACACTTTCACAAATCCTCTTTCAAACCACCTTCAAACTCTTCTCAAAAACAAACGCCACTTTAAAAATTACCAAAAAACTTAAGAACCACCATCAACATTTTTCTCCCAAAACCCTAATCCCCCCACCAAAATCTAACTCCCTAATCACAAACCCAAACCCCAAACCCTACACCTAAAAAAATACCCTCCAACCCTCTTAACCCCAACTTCCACCCACAACCTCATCCTTCTCCTTTATCCCTTATACATGAATAACGCCTCTTCTATATTCTAATCTCAAACAAAACTTTTTATCAGTCCCTCGACCGTTGGCGAGAGGTGACCAACCCCATCAAGCTTACTCTATATAACTCGTATGGATCTGAAAATGACCGCTCGTCTTTTGTAGGCTGCTCCTTTCTTTTTCCTTCTCTGTCTTTCTCTCTCTCTCTCTAAAAGCCGACCGACCGTAAGGACGATCGAGTTGCACTTGGGAGAGTGACCTCGTGATGAAGGTGAAAAGCGGCGCCACCAGAAAAGGAGAATGGAAGTCCTAATGAAATAGCTTCTTTCTTTTTGCTACGTTTTTTTTTGTCTTTTTTCACAATGTGTTTATATTTTTTTTTTTTGGTGGGAAAGATAAATAAAATGTGACGGGATGAAAGTCTCGTTATAACGAAGTTTTTTGGTAGGTTAGGTTTTGGTGTAGAGAGGTTTGTGTAGTGTTGGAAGGATTAGTGAAGGAGATGGTTTGAAATTGGTGTGAAATTTTGAGGGATTTGAGTTTGAATCCTCGTTATAATGAATTTTGAAGTTTTCGTCAAGTTTGGTTTTAAGTTTAGGCTGTGAAATAAAAATTTTCGTTGTTTTAAAAATTTGGAATTAAATATCAAATTTTAAGAATTTTCAAGTAATTAATGACTCCTTTTATTAACGAACTCAAATTTCCGTCAAAACGAGTTTTTTCTTATAACTTTTAACAGTTAATCAATGGAGATTAATCTCGTTATATTAAGTTTCCACAGCGAAAACTTAAAGTTGTTAAATATCTATAAAACTTGATTAATTAATAAAAGTATGCCATCTTAATACTAAAATTTTCTTAATTTCAAACACTAACCTCTCTACACCGAACTTCTTACAAAATTTTATTTTCTACAGCGGCAACAAAAATTTCATTATAATAAGGTTTGCACACCAAAACCTCATTACAACAAATTTTCCGATAATTCACTGCAACATTTTACCTTCACACTCCAACGTCGTTATATCGAAGTTCAAATCATAACTCAAAAAATTTACAAAAAAAAATCTCATTCCAGATCACGAACACTTTTCACCCACACTACTCCAACTCTCAAAACTCTTAACCAATAAATACTTTTATCTCTCGCCATCTTGTACACCCAACCTTACAAAACGCAGTAAAATAAATCTCGTATAAATTACCTAATAAACTTCCCCTTTTCCAAAAACAAGACAAAACAAATAAATCTTACGTCTACTTAACTTAACCTCTCTCGCCTTCTCTTCCTCTCTCCCAACAACAACGACGACGAACGTCGAAACGTGTTTGTCGTAACACTTTAAACGACGACGACAAAAATTTAAACATCAATTTTCTCTGTTTTTTCTCTGGTGAAATTCGAGTCGATTCCTTTTAAAGCTTAACACTCGTTTGAAAAATAACACGCATTTTCAGCAGCAATTGCAGTTTTAATGACCGGTCGTAGGTTATTTGGAGCGGCGAAATTCTCCTTTCAATTGCACTTGTAACGTCGGGCTTCGAGGCTTATTTCCAGCCGTAACTTGAGCTAATGCCAAGATCAGTTGAAGATCTAAATCCATTGGGCAATCCGCAGTTCACTTTCCGTTTACTCTGCTTCTCCGCACGCGTGACCTTTTAAAACCAAACGATTTCGCGGAATCCCCGAAATTGTAAATTTTTTAAATTTTTTTTTCGAGTTGTTGTGTAAAATTTTTACGATGAGGGATATGAATCGAGATTAATGAAGAAAGTGAGGAGTTTTAGTGTGACTTTTAGTTAGAGATTAGTAACTTTATTATTTATATAGAACGAGATTTTATTATAGTGAGGTTTAGTGTTTAAAAAAAGTTAAATTGTTAAATTTCGGTGGATTTAGTTGTCAGTTATAATCCAAATCTCGGATTAATATTTGTCAACATCCATTTAGTTAAACCGATAAATTGCATAAAAATTTCGTTATAACTTAACAAAATGAAAAATTAAATTAATTACTCATAATAATGAGGTTCATGACCTAATTTCAAGAAATTATAAACAGTAAACGTCCAAAAATCCGGATAACCCGAGAATCCGGACTACTTGAATTTTTCAAAAAAGTCCGGATTTCGGACCTGTCCGGATGTCAAAATTTTTCCTTACAATCGAATTTTTATCAAAATTCTTTGTCAAATTTAAAATATATTAAAAATTCTTCCTTAAATGTGCAGTTTTATCAAAATTTTTCCTTAAATTTAAACTTTAAAATTACTGCCTGAGAATCCGAAAAATCCGGAAAATCCGAAAAATCCGAAACTCCGAACTAAGCAAATCCCCAAGTGGTCCGGATTTTTGGACTTTTACCATAAATATTAAATGTGGAGTAAATAATTTCCTTTCTTTTAATGCTTTATTTAACCCTTCCAACCCTACAACAACAAAATTCGTTGCAACGAGGTTTTACTAACTCCAAAATC
>JAQIWS010001075.1:0-13558 GCA_034696085.1 Stigmatogaster subterranea | reverse complement strand
GAGAAGTAAATTTAAACACTGCGCATCGCGGGAAAAAAAAATTTATTTGCGTGGATTTTCTACAATTTATTTAATATTGGAATTATTGCAGGGAATTATAATTAGTTGCTGTTAAGAATTTAATATGTTGTGTTTTTGTTGTCTGCGTCAGCAGAATTACCGTAGGTCAAACGTTAATTTGCTTCTTGACGGTTACATTAGATTTTATATTTGATAACTTTGATTTTATTACGTGCGAGTTGAAATTTTGATGGGAAAATTTTTTAATTTTAACTCTCAACCCGTATCACTTTTTTAGGGTTTGCGTTGTTCATTCTCAATTATATGGTCTTACGGTAATATCGAGATGTTATTTTTATGTAGTGGTACAGGTAATTTTGATTTTGAGGCGTTTGAAGATTGATCAACCTACAAACGTCTCAAAATAAATGCTATATTTGTTTGTAGTTTTGGTTGTGAATTTTCATTTACCTATAAATCTAATTTTGAAAACTTAATCCGTTTTGTTTTTATTGAAAATTTGGGTCATACTGTATGTAACGCAGAATTTGATGCATTAATGGTGAGTATGTTCAATGTTCGAATCCGCCATATTGTGTTAAACCTAACTTAAAATTTCTTAAATGTGAGAGTGATTTATACTTTAAGTGAATTATTACCGTCATGTTTCGTTATGTTAAGAACAAGCTAGATTTAAAGTTTAACTAGAGTTTTGTGCGTCAGATGTAAATTTCGCTGAAAATTTTAGATTTTAACCCTTTTAACTCTTTATTTGGCCTTTACTAACGAAAATTTTAAATTTTATCTTCAAAATTTAATGGTATATATTTCCAAATTGAAATGAAAGCCTTTTGAATAGATTTTATCCATTCGTACAAATTAAATCCGTTTGACGCTCTAAATTGTGCATTATTTTGTAGTAATAATTTATTTACTAGTACTAGTCACGTGTAGTTTGTGAATAAATTAATTACTTGTATTAACACTGTTAAAGTGCCAAGAGGAGTCAAGTAAATTGCAAACCACAGTTCAGTTTCACTGTTTCGCTCGGAATAAATTTTTCATGCTCTTACATTTCCGTCTCTTGATCTTATTGCCTACGTGTTAACTAGTACCATGTGTTGCTTTTTGAATTAGTGTATCAAAAACTTTCTGAAACGCCAAAACTTTGTAGTATGTAGGCCCAGTAATTTTTGTGTAGAATACAGTAAATTTAATGCTAATTGTGTCAATGACAATAATAGTATATTTAAATTTATTGTTTGCTGCATTTTACTGTGAATTTCGAAAATTCGGAATTTTTGGTAATCTGAAATTGATCAGATTCCACGCATTCTAGATTAGTGAGGTGCAACCTATAGTTTACTACATATTAGAGAATATTTGTTATTTTATTGAAAATATATTCGATGTACTGATGATAAATGCTGCCTTAATTTTTTTTTTGCACAATTGCAAAAATTTATTACTGCGTTTATATTACAAATGCAAAAAATTCTTAGTTGTAAGGAAGACGTTATTTTTTGTTCTAAAGTCATTGTGAAATATTCAGTTATGGGTAAACTTGTTACATGTTGTTTGTAAGTTTAAAAAGGCTTACACTCGTAGAATTGTAAATTTCTGAAATTTGTTTAAATTTGTAACTTTTTCACTTCAAAAAATGATATTTTTTTATTTTGAGGTGCTTGAAAATTGATTAATCTACAAACATCTCAAAATAATTATTTTCAAATATCACTTATTCGCAAGTTATGTTGTGAATTTTAATTTACCGATAAATTTAATTTTAGAAACTTAATTTGTGTACACTTCTTCCACAGAGATATTTAAGTTAAACAAAATTTTTTTGCTGATTTTTTTTCCACTTGTAACTAAAGTAGAAATTGTCTGTAATTGTTTCATAATTTTGTGATTTATTTTAATACTGTACCGTTTAATACCGTTTAATGCCTTTTTTTAGCAGTACGTTGTACGCTAATTTTAATACAAGTCTAATGTGCAAACCTACGGATTACCTATGTGATAAGAGTAGATTGCACACCGAACAAATTTTTTGGTAATTACTGTATTTACTGCATTTACTGATCTCGTTGTCACCAAATTCTGCACCCGTTAATCCTTGTGATTCTATACTGGATTTATTTATTTATTACTGTAGTGTAAATATTGGTTACTGTACTTGTACATTTATTTAAAATTTAACCGTGAGTTACATTTGTAAATTGTTGGAGTTATTGTAAAATATTTTAGTTTTTTTTTTGTAATATCTGATTTTGTGTATTGTGGTTCGTGTGGTTGCTTGAGTTACGTTGGCTACATTAGATTTTATGCATGGTAACTTTGGTTTTGAGTGTTAGCTGTAAATATTGATGGAAAAATTTTAAATTTTAAATTGTAACCCGTAACTCGTGTTCGTTGTGAGGACTTGAAAACGAGTACTCAAAATGAGGTTTTGGGAATGATTTTTAAAAAAAAAATGTTCGATGTTAATTATCACGTCCCTCCTAAAAAGCATTGACGTTTTTTGACAATCATAGAATTTGAATCGCACATAAATTTCTTAATTGTAACGTTTGAGTAAAGGCTTTTGGTCGCATAAATCTTGAGTGACTATGTTGTACCCAATATCGTATCCAATTAAACCAAATGAAAAGGAAGTTTTTTGGAATTATTATCGATGTGGTAACTTATTATTTCACCAAGATTTTTAATAGAACTGTGAACTGTGTACCATGAATGCATTACAATTTCAATATCGTTATGGAATTTTTGCTGCTGATATTTGGTAATGATGAAAAATCTATTAATTTACCGTACTTGCAATTTGGCAAATGATATTCTAACGACTTTGTCTGTGTCTTAAAATATGAATTTATTAATTTATTGCAGCGAGTAGATTATACTAAATACTTCGTGGATTTGTTGAGTTACTTAAGCACCAATATTTCTAATTGGTTTCAAATCAAAGACTGCATTACTATATTGTGCTATATTTGATTTCTAATTTCTGGAATTGACTTAATATTTTGATTTGTAGTATATATTGTTTATAACTGCTTTTGATTACCGTAAGACAGCCGTTTTTTGTTTGGTGGTGTTAATGTATTTAGTACCGTACCCAAATAGTTTTAACTTTTACCCGTGTTGGTTTAACGCAAGTTAGTTATATATTGGAATTATTGTCAGTTAGGTAAAGTGTGATAGCTCATGCTGTAAGACAGATTGTTTGTAAATTGCAGATTTAGTTCGGTGAAAATCCACAAAAAATGCAATTTTAATACAGCTCCAATGTAATATATTTTCACCAAACTAAATCTACATTTTTTTGTAGCTTGACTGTGACGAGTTGCTTTAAACTATTTTAAATATTATGTTGTAGTGAGTGGTCGGGAGAATTTATGTAGTTCGGCAGTTTTAGTATAAATTGGCGGATTTAATTTATCGATGTAACAGTAACCGTTTACGTTTGGGAATTTCTTGCACAGTTTACGAAACTACTGTATTACAATTGTTAAATTTTTTTTAAACCCATTAAACTAAATTGAAACTGTGAATCTATAGTGCTATAACAGATTTTAAATTTATTACATACAGTCGTAATCTTGGATGATCGAGTACTGTAAATCTCATATTTCGTTGCTGTTGGTAACCGAATTTGACGTAAAAATTTGAAATTTAAATTTTAACAGTTTACCACTACCGTAAGGTATTATTCGGTCGCGTAAAATATTGATTGAAATTTTTTTTTAATTTAGACTATTAGAAATTTACAGTTGCTGCAGTTTTGAATTTAAAAATTTAAATTTAACATTTTGAAATTGATATTACGAGCAGTTTTAATTTTATTACTGGATGGGTAAGATAAATGGAATTGAGCGTGTAATTTCAATTCCGTGCTGAAATTAAGCAAAAAAATTATTATGAATAAAATAGATTTTAAAATTATTTGCAATTTGAACCGTAATATTTTATTGCGTCTACTTTTTAAAATTTGAAATTGTTTGGTTAAAATTTGTCTCTGAAACCTTGATTAGAAAGCATCGTTTGGGATTTTCTTGATAAACGTTGCTATAGATAATTTAAACTTAATAAACCCGCTTAACGTTATAGTATTTTGCAAGTCGCTTAGGCACCAATATTTGTATGATTTGAAGCGCACTTTGGTGGGTTGTTTGCGCATCTTATTTTGCTGACCATTTGTACATTTGACGTATAATTTCAAGAATTGATAATTTAGGTTATGTACGGACAAAGATTGTCCTTTAAAACTACCATTCATTGAATTTTCGATGGATTTTTTTTGCACTCTTAGTGATACTCCGTACAAATTACAGTATACATATTGCAATCTTTGTAATTGCGTTGGATTACCACAGCGTAGCTACGTAGTACATATTTAATGCCTTTGTTGGTTAAAAATAAATAAATATTTATACTTTTGTGCTGAATTTCGTTAGCATTTATGTGTTTATTACAAATTTATTTTTTATCCCAAATGCATTGAATTTTTTCAATGCACCGTAACATTACTTGTTGTGGAAGATGTTGCGAGTATTGTCGATTATAATAACTTATGATAGTAAATATCGATCATTTTATTGAAAATAAAAACTTGCTGCCTGGAAAAAAGGGAATTATTTATAAGATATTTATCTAGTTAGTAATAAGTGCAAAAATATCGTGTATCGCAAGGCCTTGCTTCACATTTTTAGTCTACCATATATTCTCACAGTGAATCCGTTGTGTGAACTTAACATTTTTTAAAACACAGCTGGTAAAATTATCAAATCGTTAACTTTTTGGCGACGTAGTTGTCTGCAAAAGACACTACAAAGCAAGACAATATTTTCTGATGGATGTTTGATGTCGAGTACCAAAAATCGTGCACATAACATTCATTAGATTGCAGTACAGTTCACGTTAGTTTAGTCATGTACGTAGTAAAATTAAGGAATTCAGAAATTTAAATTTGTTGAATATTGGTTTTTCTATAACCAGGGTTCGACAAATGCGGATTTTTTCAGCTGGCGACTGGATTTCGAGTCCAAGTGGCTAATATATGCTATTTTGGGAAGGGGGTATACCAGGAATGGCGAGTGACTTTTTTGTCTGGCGACTAAAGTTTTTAACTACCGACCAACTTTTTTGGCGATTTGTCGAACCCTGCCTATAACTGAAGATTAGGTTCTGGTTGAGGTCGGAGATCCCGTTGCTAACAATTTATTTTCTGATTTATTTTCTGGTAATCGAGGACTTGGAAGTGATGTGAGATGAACTTGGTACTTAATTTTGCGTCGAGATACTGAGTACGTAGTTAGTAAATTAAATTTACCCGCATAAAAATTGAATTGTATTTTGTAAATTTTATCATTGCGTGTCATTGATGTGAAATCTAGACCGTCTGTTAATGTTTTTAAATATTCAGGAGTTGTAAATACAGTATACAGTTTCCTTAAAACATCTTAGATTTATTCCAGAAAAAAATACTGCTAAATTTTTTTAGTTGCGTAAATTGTAGGATTTAATTCAGGTTATATTTTCGAATTCACCGCGTTGAATTAAGCGTTTCGCTCGGGATAAAGTAATTTTTGGAATCATTATTTCTTGTTGTGGTTATTTTAATACATCCGTCGTAGGACTTCGGCAGGAATGTACTCACACTCGCTTGAGTTGTAAATTATGACGTAATTTTAACCCTTGGTACATTACATCATGTGCAAATTTTAATTTTGTTTGTAATGGTTAAAATATTCTTTTTGGTTTTCTGCTATGTCCACGCAGAGTGAAACTGTTGTAGATATAAATGTAATTTTGATTTTGAGATGCTTGAAGATTGATTAATCCACAAACATCTGAAAATAATTCCTGTTTTCGATATATTAGTAAATCACATACTGTATTACAATTTTTCCCTAGGTTAGTTGTGAATTTCAGTTAATAGTATGCATATTGAGACGCTATGAGCAGACTGTATTTTGAAGCCTATATTGAAATACAGTAGTTTAGTGGCCAATTGACAAATTTCCTGCTAGATATTTTTTATTTAGCTTGATTACTGTATTTTAAAAAGAAAAGTATCAGTTAGTTGGGTAATTTTTAAATATGTTTGAGCTTAATTACGTTTGCTAAAACTAAGTAATGAATGAATTTTACTTCTTAAATCTTAAATAACGCTGATTTGTTTTAAGCTTGAAGCATTTTAGATTCACAGCAAGTGTGAAGTAAAATTTTCTATATTATTCGCAAAAAACACAATAATTTTCTGTGTTTACTTTATATTAAATTGTCATACCGTAGGTATAAGTTACGCGTGAGTTTTTCGTTTAACACAACGATGGCATTTTTTATTTGCAGCGAATATAAACAAAATATTTTTATGTGAAGATATATTGTATCACATCAGATCAGAACCACACTAAAAATCTTATTGTTTGTTTTGAGATACGATTTAGCGTGTGTGGTTTATCGATGAGTTCACACTGGTATTTTCACTGAATTGTACCCCGTGTTTTGAGTACGATTTGTACGAGTGCTGATAAAATTTAACGGTATATATTTCCAAATTGAAATGAAAGCCTTTTGAATATATTTTAGCCATTCGTGCAAACAAAATTTGTTTAACGCTCTAAATTGTGCATTATTTTGTAATAATTTATTTACTAACACCACTCACGTGTAGTTCGTGAATAAATTAATTGTCTTGTAGTAATAATGAACTGCTGTTTGGAACTTACTTGACTCCTCTTGGGACTTTAACAGTTTCACTGTTCCTTGAATACTTGTGAAGTAAAACTCGCTCGGAATAAATTTTTCATGCTCTTACACTGCCGTCCTGCAGCTGGTCCTGCTCATAGTCCTAATATGCATCTTTTCCCTTCGTGTTAACTAGTACCTAGTACTAACTGTGTTGCTTTTTGAGCTAGTGTATCCAAAAACTTGCTGAAACGCCAAAACGTTGTAATATGTAGGCTCAGTAAGATTTGTGTAGACCAAATTTAATGCTAATTGTGTCAATGACAATAATAGTATATTTAAATTTACTGTTTGCTGCTTTTTTACTGTGAATTTTGATAATTCGGATTTTTTGGTAATCTGAAATTGATCAGATCCCATGCACTCCGGATTGTAAGGTGCAACCTATAGTTTACTATTAGAGAAATATTTGTTATTTTATTGAAAATATATTCGATGTACTGATATTTTAATGATAAATGTTGTCTTAATTTTTTTTTTGGCACAAATGCCAAACTTTGTTACTGTATTTATATTACACAATGCAAAAATTCTTAGTTGTAAGGAGACGTTATAACACTGAAGTTCCATTGTGCGGATAGTTTATTACAAAACTTAACGTAACGTCAATGCCATTCAGGGTTGAATTTTTGTTTTGTGCCATAACGTGAATTGAACTCGAATGTCTGATGTTAAATTCGCATTTGGAATTTATGACACTTAGAAAACCCGTGCAATTTTCATGTTGAATTAAGATATGTTTGAATTTTTTTTTGTCAGTTACTCTATACCAAGCATTGTTTGGAGCGAAAAAAGGTTCTGGTTATTACATCAGATTTCTAAAACATGCGGTATTATATAATATTTTTGCTGATTTTTCTGGATCATGAATTTTTTAACGCATGTAAAATGTAAACTTTTGGTTAAAATTTTTACATTTCATTTTTAGTTGCGCTATCGATATACTGTAGTTGTTTTTTCAATGAAAAAAATTTAAAAAATGTTTGCAAAGCTGTGTGTTTCAAATCAAAGCAATATTGAAATATTTGTTTCACACTATCGGAATCTGAATAATAGTTTTTCAATAATGTACTATGTTTATTCCGGAAAATTTATTCAATTCTAAATTTAGAGTAATTATTTGAGGGTTGCGTTGATTCTCAGCCTCTACAAGTATACATAGACAAATTTGAAAAATTACCGGAAAGGAAAAAAAAAATTGATGTTAATTTGTTAATTTTTGATGTAATTTTTCTTATTTAATACATTACGAGAAATGTAATCGATTTGAATATTTTGAATATTTCGCAGTGTTTGTCGATATTAAGTTAGGTTGAATTTAATAGACCTTTTGTGAACATAAAGGCCAAATTATTTTGTTGAACAAATGTCAAAAATTGTTGCTTACTGCAAAATGTTCCTACTCAAGAGAAAGGAATGGTGAATTTTTTTGTTAAGTTTGCTTTAAATTCCGTGTTTATAGGACCATATATGTAAGTTGCTTTTAAACCCCATGAGACTTTAGTGAAATTCAGTTTTGACTTTCCAAATATGACTTTTTTTTAAATCTGGAAGATTTGTCATTTGTGTAACTGATAAGTCTTCTGCACTTAAAGACGTTGTTGATCATTACATTTAGTACAGGTATCAGTTAATTTTAAAGCAAATCTTTGCTTAAGATGAAAAATGTTGTTTTGCAATTACATATTCTGGTTGTAGATAACATTTTATGCGTTGTGCGAAAAAGTGATTTTGTTGAATTATTATCGTTGTAAAAATTTAATCCTTAATACAAGACACTTTCTACACTTAACTATGCTAGCTTTTAAGCGATGTAGATGTGAGAAATTTGTAATTTTTTGTTACTGTATTCAGAATATGAATGTTGATTTTTTGGTGACAGAAAAATTTATTAATCTACAAAAATCTCAAACTGATGCGTAAGCGTTATTATTTTTGTAGATTTCAAATTGAAAATGCGAATTGACACGCAATGAAATTGGTTCCGTATCACACTTGCTTATTTGTAAACTTCACTATTACTTTTCGTTTAGTAACGCTTAGTTCGCAATTATTCAGGATTGTCGTGGTGATTTCTAAAATGTAATTCAAAATGTAAATTGGTGGATTTAATTTGAAGGGTACAAATTTGATTATTTTCGACGTTTGGAAGAGTCGTAGTTTTTTTTAAATAATAAAATCTTGTTTGCTTTAGTGTAACACGAACTGGGATATGACTCATTCCTGTGAGTCACATTTGAAAAATGTTTTTAATAAATTAAAATTAATTTTTTTGGTTAGGATACCGTATTGCTTATAAATGTTGAGTGCGCTTCCAATTTTACAATTGTGATTTGTGAGCGATTACAAAAACTGTAAAATTTGTCAATTTAGAATGGTCGAAGCGGCCATAGTCTAAATTGAAATTTTTGTGACTTAGGAACTACTGTAGTGACTTAGTTGAATTTTTATAGTTGTGATAATTTATTCTAATGGAAGTAATGTTTTTGTTAAGAGCAAACATGGTACACATAGTTTATTGCTGATTAAAAACTCTTTATGCCTGTTGAGTAAATTTTGTGACGATGTTGGTTTCTAATGCAATTAATTCCACCAAAATCTACGACTAAATTTTCTGTATAAATTGGTGGATTTAATTCAAAACTCATAAATTTTATCACCTTTGGCGTTTGGAAAAATCGTAGTTTTTATAACTAGAAAAATCTTGAGTTTGCTGCATAAAAAAATATTTGATCATTACACTCAAGAGTTGGCGCCGTTATAAGTCTGGTTGTAAATTATTCTATTTGTTAAACCCGTATATACGTATATTGTTTCTCCTCTTTGTTCTGTTGTTTGTCGCCCAAAAATCTTAATTATTTTTATGCTATGTGAAGTTTGTACGAATTTCTCAAAAAATTTGACTATTTCATTTGACTATTTCATGTTCTTGGTTCTAAATGCATTCTTGTGAAAAACTCAGGATTTGAAATCATGCTTTTTTGCTAACGTACGAGGAGACGATTTCACTGCAGTATCTCTTCCAAATTGGTTCATTATTCAGCTTTAATTACCCGATATTTTAAGGTGACTTTTATTTAGCAATTTGCGTTTTGTGCATACAGTACCATTTTAAAGTGTTTTTCTGAAATCAATTATAATCCAAAAAAATTTGGTCTCGTGTTTCGGTGAGATTATACTCTCATTTCTCTCTCTTTGACTAAATTTTTAACGTTAAATTTCACCACATTAGATTAAATTTAGAGTTAAAATTTATTGCTGCGGGTGAAAAAGTGGTTTTTGAAGTTATAGTTGATCGATTTCTCAACTTGAGTTTGAATTATTTATTGATTCAATTTTAAATTTGAGACATAATCGTCGCAATATTTTTATTCTTTGTAACGGAATTACAAAGTTTTTGTACAGTTGTACTTTTTCAATTCATTTTAAAACCTTGTTAAAAACTGTAAAGAATATTACAAGTCTGTAAAATTGTTAACCATTATAACTCTGTATAAAGTGACATCAATTTGTACTGCAATGGAATATTATTTTTGCGAAGTGAAGCAGGTTTAATGAATAGTTTTGGTTGCCGTTATTTATATTTGGTTTCAAATCGGTAATCGATACTACACGTAAATTGACTGCTGTCGTATTGGCCAGAGAAATTTCTAAACTTTTCAACTAACCGCTTGAATTAGCTAATTGATGTTGTATATACCGTTTATTATAATCCTTTGCTTATGAAAGGGTAATTTTTTGAAATTATTATCAGTGTGGTAATTTATCACGAGAGAAATATTGATTTTTTTAAATATTCTCTTGTTGTAAATCCCGCGTGTTGAAAATCTTAATCCAATTTTTGTCCCTATTATTTACTAACTCATAAGTATATTGCAGAAAGAGCATTTTTTTTAATTTTATTTGTAATTCACACCGTAAGTGATTTTCGATTCATATTTTACATTGTCCAGAATTTGATTTCTATAGTGACTTAAATCTTAATGTACCGTATTTGTTTCGAGACACGTTTTAGCGCGTGAAATTTATCGATAAATATTGATTTGTATTTTGTATTAATTATTGCTACGATTTGTAAATTTTGAAGGCAAAATTTTGTAGTTAATCCCAGTAACTGTTCCTCGGCAATTTCGAAGCTATTTGATTGTAAAGATTTGTTGTAATTCAAATTTGAGCTACGTTAAAGTTGCATTTTCTCTAAGGACCTTCAAGAGAAGATTAAATATAAAACTAATTTTTTGATAATTTATTCACAGCATTGTCTAAGAAAATTAATATAAGTTACATTTGAGTTGCACTGATGTTTGTATTTCACGTAGGTTGAGTCTGGTTTTTAAATTAAGAGTATTCAATCTTCTGTGAAAGTTGTGATGAAAGTGATCACAAAGCGGTCATTTTTGTAATTCTATAATTTTTAGTTTAGCAGCCGAATTTTAATTTTAAACTCAGAAATTTCTTAATTACAAGCTTGTGTAATACAAAAAATTTGTTTTGGTGGAGTCTATACAAAAATTCCTTTTGTGAGCAAAATCGTCTACTCCAGAACTACTGGTCGGTAAAATTAAATTTTATTGTAAAAAAAAATCAATTGCCCGTCATGTTGATTTTTAATTTGATTATTGCACTCTTCTTCTGAGTTTTGTATCTTGTTAAATTCTCAGGTTATATTTGGTATAGGCAATGTTTCAGGATCGCTAAATTTGAGAAATTCAAATTTGCCTTGTTGGATTAAATTTAACGTTTAGATTTATTGATTTGTAGTGAAAAGTAATTTTTGTAGTGTCTATCGATACCGTACGACTGTGAATTTGTACAACTGGTTGAATTTTAAGAGTTAGTTCCGTACGTATGTTGAATAGATTTAACCATTTTCATTCAAATTTAAATTTTTGAAGTTTAGCAACCCTTTAACTTGTGCATTACTATGTGATAATTTATTTACTAATACTACTCTAGTTTATTTATTTACAAACTATACGTAAGTACTGTACATTGTGATAATATTGAACTGTGATTCTTATCGGAAGTCGGAACCATACTAACACCGTAATCATTTTTTGTTTGCTGTTTTGATTCTGAATCCGTTATTACATTAGTTCTGAATTGTATTGCTAAGAATTGACAGAGATGAAAATTTTGAGGTAAAAAATTTTACATTTTTATTACATTAATCCGTCTCCACTTGGTTTTTTTTGTGTCACCCGATGACCTAGGTGTTATGGTTACCTGCGTGACATGAGTAGATTGCATACTGTACTAAAATAATTTTGAGGCAATTTATTTATTAAAGCCATTACTACCAAATTTCGCTTAGCTAATAAGACTCAGTGGGTGACTTTTATTTCTTACATACCGGTATTTACACCGATTTGTATTTTATTTAACTCATGTTTGACTGGTCAAATTATCGTAATCATGAAATTTGTAATTTGGAGTTATGCAGAATATTAATTTTTATTTTGAGGTGCTTGAAGATTGAATAATCGACAAATATCCCAAAATAATTCCTGTCGTCACAATGTGTGCTAAACTGCTATTGTAACTATCAGGATTGCGATTCTTTTATCATTAAATTTTCCCCCGATTGCAAGACGTCATTCACATGAAAAAAATTTCTCGTGGAAATATTGATTATTATTTCACCGGTAAATTGTAATTATCTAACGCAGATTGAAATTGCACAGCACAGTAGTGAAATAAAATTCAACTTGTTCGCCGTGTTGGTTGCGAATTTTACTAATAAAAGTAATTTTGAGAAAAATCCGTGGGATGGGTTTCAAAAGTTACAATCTTAAAAAAACCTCACTTGTATTGCGTTGAGATATCGTGAGTTGGAGTATTAAATTTGAATTTACAGTGTTCTATATAGATTTGTGACTTCTTTACGTCAATGTCGTTGTGTGCGAGGAATTTCCTAGTACAGTACTATAAAAATATCATGTAAGGTTTCGCATGACCAATTTTGTGTGTAAAGATTTTGGTAAAAAAAAACCTACTTGTACACAAAAATTCTACTAATAGCGAAATTCTGAATTACGAACAGTTAATGAGCAATTTTTATGTCAAGAAAAAATTGCAGATTTTTCGTCCTGAATTTGATTGCACGATGTTTTTAATTTGTTTGTTTAGAGACATGATTTAATTAGTGAAATTTGCCAGTGAGTTTGCTCTCGTGTTAGCATTTATTGTATTTTGTATTAATCATTACGACTGAATTGTAAATTGGGAAGGAAAAATTTTAAAATTTAGTACTGGTAACGTATTTGCATTGGTTTTGTGAATTGTACCTTAGCATTTTGATTTTAAAGCGACAATGTACTTCCTCGATGTGGGTTTAGTTATTACCATTAGGATTTTAAATTTGTAATTCATTAATCCGGAAATTATCGTTTTAAATAGATTTTTTTAAATTTTGACTTACATTGAAGTTTACACTTTTTAAACTAATTTTGTGATTAATTTATTTACTGACGCTATTTATGTGTTGTTGTCATTATGTTAATTAAATTGTAGTAATAATTGAACTGTGTTTTGACTGTGTTCATGACTGCACTTGTTACTTATGTATTTCTTTAAAAAGTCTTTTTAATTAACATACATTACTTTATCCCGTTTTTCATTTATTTTTCCCATTATTCTCCATTTATTTTTAATTTGTGTCAGGCGAATTGTGTTAATTTTCACTCAGTGTAAACCACCGTCGCCACGAGCAGTAAATCTCTCTCCTGTTCCCGGGGGGGAAGTCCAACTCTCACCTCTACGTGGTTCCCCGGGATAAACCCACACGATCGTGTGGGGCCAACGA
>JAQIWS010001074.1:0-13558 GCA_034696085.1 Stigmatogaster subterranea | reverse complement strand
TGGAACTTTAGGATTTTCTAGAACCACAGAATAATTCAATTTAAAGTACTTCAGATTAGATTATTCTGATGTAACCAGACAGTGTCGCGAATACAAGTAAGTTGGTAAAATTTCACTTTGAACCCAGCAGTCCTACGTGATGTGCCGCTTTAAAATACTGTAGAGTAAATAAATTACAATTTTCATTCTTACTTAAAACAATATCACGGTATTTGAAGATCGCATGATAGTTACAAACGAAAAAAAAATTGTTTCCCATCACATTAAAGTCTGTCCATTTTTCTCACTGTTCACCGTGAGTGCGATTGAACGATGAGCAAAATATGCAAGTAATTCCTCGCCAACCGCGGTTTTGTGATAACCCGGTTCATTTTTTGCAACCAAAAACTTACTTACGCGCGGAAATTTTCGCGCACACGGTTTTAAAATCATAAAATTTTTAAAAACAGTCAAATTTTAATATTACAACAGTTCTGTGTTGTAAATACAGTCAACCCGCGGTTGGCGAGGGTTGACTGTATCAAAAAATATTATATTGTTCGAGAAAAAATATTTTAGTGGCATTCACGCACGGGTACAGTGAGTTACAATATTCTAAACAAATTAATAATAAGGTTTTTAGAGTCACTTGGAAAAGTAAAATCACAATATTTCACTGAAAACCGCAGATTGTTTTACACAAAATATTAGTAATTTCACTTACCCTTCAAATACCACTATTATACTAGCTAAACGTTTTTCAGCATGAAAAATTTCACTAAATAGCAACGCAAAAAAAAAAAAATCCCAGTGTTCAAGCAACTACTCTTCGGATCCTCAAGCATTTTTAAAATTTTAAAGCATTACTGGTCGTATTTTACAATTCTAATTATATTAAATGTGATGACGAACAACATTTTACTATGATAACAAAACTAAACATAAGCGGAATAGTTGTACGGAGACAAGATTAACGCAACCCCAAAACTTGCCATTTTTAAGACAAAAAATTTTCAGAGTTTACAAAACCAATAATAAACATAAAGTGGAATTACTCACTCAACAAATAATTTTAATAATTTTAAACAATATTCATTTTAGAAAAGAAATACTGAATAAAATATAAGTATTCAGATAAATTGCTTTCTGTTTACAAAGAAAAATTAATTGAGATCCAAAAAAAGTTTAACTAACTCCACATCGAAATTATTATTTTCGATCCAAGTTGTATATTTTTACAAACTGTATTATGAACAATTGACTATATAATACAAAATGTAAAAATTACATTGCTCCAATAAATGTTGCTTATCCTAGAGAAGACGAGCCTAGATAGACAGTGAAAAGTTATTAGAAACATAAAAAAAAAAAAATTAGCTTTTTAAAATAGTAGTTTAAAAAAAAAACTTTGTCCTTGTTTTTTCTCACAAACAATATTAACATTTCAAATTTCAAAATTTTACCTCAGAAATCTACTGTTTTGCAAAAAGAAAAACCACAATTACGGTAACAATTTTTCAAGTTTTAAAAGCAGATGGCTAATAAACAAACTAAACAACATTAATTGAAATTTTTTTTCCACCCTCAAAAATTTATAATCTTACAAAATCCACACCACCATAATTATTGATTTACAGTCCGTTATCAATTATTATGTTAAGTAATTACCATTTAGCGTTGCAATCAAAATCAACAGTTTTGACCAATTTAAATACAGTAGACTTCCGATTATCCGGGAGTATCGGGAAATGTTTTCCCCCGACAACCGAAATCCGAGTTAACCGCAAATATTGAATATTGATAGGTAACTTTAATATATTACTGTCGTCTAATGGATTACACACACAACATTTCTTTAAAATTATAGCAAAATTACTTGGCTTTTTCAGTTGATCATTTGTTGCGTTTCAGTACTTAAGGATTAAAGCAACATAAAACTCCAACAAACACACAATTTCCTCTACTTACATACTTTACTGGTCTCTGCAATAGTTTTCACACGTTTCCACAGTAAAAAGTATTACTTCGAGAGAAAATTGCATAAAAAATTACCCGAGAGGACGTTCCGGTAAATCCGCAACTCGGTTAATCCACTCCCGGATAATCTGGAATCTACTAAACGTGTGAATTTATCTGAGAGTAATTATGGTATTTAAATTTAGGATCAGTCAATAACAGTAGTTTAATACCAATATTCACAAAATCAATAAGACAGATGAAGCGACGGTGGAAAAAATACAGCAAACACAAATCAAATAAAACTAAAAATTACTGTGAATTAACACTAAAAAAATAACTTTTCCGCATCAAAACACTGTGCAACAACAACCACATTGAATTGCAAAAATAGATCACCTTAACACTGTAAACAAAATTCAAAATATTAACCTTAACACTGTAAACAAAATTCAAAATATTAAGTGCAACAAGAAAAAAATTTTGCACTTAATATTTTTAATTGTTCACTTCATTTCCAACAGCAATTACTATAGTTTAAAAAAAAATACTATGCTAAAGTTAAAATCAGTATTTCTTGTTTTTTTACCATAACACTTGAATTTCATACATTTTTTTAAATCTCTAACAGTCAAGTTAATAGTTCAAACGACAAAATGAGTTTCAAATAACCAACAGCACGGTAAACGTAACTGACTGACAACCGGTAAATCCACATTGGAGCACAGCCACAGCAAAAAGCAGTTCTTTAAAGTATTTGCTAAAGCACGCTAAAATGTATCAACTTAACCAAGCCAGAATATCAATGTCTTTAAATTACTACTACCGAATTATTGACGAAAATATTTCCAATCAACTTTATAAAAGTATCTGTAAAATTTAACCTCGGTTGAAATTGCATGTGGAGGAAATAATTGACAGCATCAACTGTAAAAAGTAAAGTTACACTATAAAATTGATTACAGTAAATCCCGTATATGGTGGACGCGCTAATGCCAAGAAAATGTGTCCACAATAGTGAGTGACCACCATATCCATGTATTTTTACAACTGTTTGTAGTACCAGGTGGTGACAAAAGTGAGTCCACTACAAGCGGAGTTCCACCTTAACCGAGGCCACCATATACGAGATTTACTGTAATCAGGCTTGGTCCGTACAATTTTTATTATAAACTAAGAACTAGCGTTTCAACATGTATCCTAGATGTTTTGCACGATTATTGTATCAACGTCCAAAAATTAAATTGTACGGTTATATTTTTAAAAGAAAAGTTAAAAAATTATTTTTAACAATCATTTTAGGATTTTCTAGGACTACAAAATAATCCAAACAAATGTGCCGGTATAACTAAGATTAAATTATTCTGATGTTATAGTGCAGCGTCACAAAGTTGGAAAAATTTCACTTTGAACCCAGCACACCAACGTGACATGCCGCACGATGATATTATAGCAAAATATACCAAGAAAAAATTATGTTACAAACAAAGATAATTTTTCTTGGTACAAAACAATAATCGTCAGTTTTACAAATGTTATCCAGATTAAGTATCAACTCTCTATTCGACGGGTACAATGGATTCCGATATTCTAAACAAATTAATAATAAGATTTTAAAATTACTTAGAGAAGTGTATTGTAATCACAAAATATTTCCAATTTCATTTCGCCTTCAAATACCACTATTTGTAAATGCAACCATAATCTTAAGATTTTTAAGATTATGGTGCAACTAAAAATAATATTCAAGATTTCCGTTAAATTAATACACTCAGTAAAGTACCAAAAAATGTTAGCGGTAAAGATAAGATGAAAAATATTCAATAGAGATAGTTTAAGTAACAAATTTCATTGTGTCATACCGACGACATAATAAAGCGTGAAAGTTCTGAAAAGTTAAATTTCTGACTGAGTTACTTCAAGAAGAAATTTGTTTTGGTGAACTATACAATTATCAGTGTGGTTTAAAAAAGACATTACCTTTGACTAAAATATTTTATCAATCACTTTCATTGTGCGTCACACTCACAAAAGGCAAAGCAAAGCAAGAAAATACACACAAAATCCTACTAACGAACTTGTTTTAAATTATTAATTCGGAGTAAATTCCGTCGTACGGTTTTTACGAGTAATAAAAGCTAGTTCAAAAATTAGCGTAAATAATACACATGGATAAAGTAAATTCATGATTTTATACTTTGTCCATAATATACATAAACTGACAATGAATCAAAATGTAAAATTTCACCTTCTATTTACAGAACCAGACTGTCCCTGATCCTGAGACTTGTAGTAAAGGTGTATGGCAGAATCCAAAATTTACAGTCACAATCAGAAACAAAATAATAATCTGAAGATGACTTGCAGACTGAGTTTTGCAGCTTTTGTTATTAAGAAATTTAACCAACATAAATGTAACGTGCGCGAGTAATTTGCAGTCGTCTCGTTGATAGTAGAATTTGGCCGTCAGGGGCGGATCTCTTTTGGTGAAGCGGCTGTAAAATGTCATTTTAACCAGAAGACAGGTAGCTCTCGCTAACCACGGGGGTTAAATTCCCGAAAAATGCCGCGGTTGGCGAGACCCTCTTTGATATTGAAACAAGGGTTTGAAAACAACTTTGCTAACTTCGCAAATTTAAACTGACAAGAAATATAACTATAATGGTTACTAATAGAAAAAATAAAATTAATCCGGTAGTCCCTGTGCGTCTTTTTTCTCAAGCGAGGCAGCGTGACGTCAAAAAGACGCGAACGAACAGATTTTAAACAAAACGATCGCGTAATTAATAAACAACAGGCAGTATTTAAATGTAATTTAAAATACGAAACCATTGCACTTAAATTTATGTGCATTTTAAGCTTCGCTTATAGCTACACTTGCAAATTTACTGACCAGTAAGTTTAATCGAAAAAATTTCTACACTTGGGTTTGCTAAATCGCTAATGCGGCACACTTCTAACTTGACACCTAATAAAACAAATGTAGTAAAAAGTTGTGCTCTTTGTATAAAATAACATCCACTAAATATAAGTAGCAAAGAAATGTTAACAACATGTACAATAAATTCTAATAACTTGTACAGCGAAGATATTAATTGTGATTGCATTAGCACAATAACATTTTTTACTGGAGTAACTTCAATGAGCATAAAAATACAATTCGAGATGACAAAATAAGTAAAATGATAACGAACAACTTGTGCAAACCCTTCATGCACGGTTAGTTTTGTGAAATATTTACTACAATTTCTTACGCAGCAAGTATTAATAATTTTTAACCCAAATCGACCATGGTAATAATTGACACCAAACAGATTTATGTTTTCAAACAAAACTGGTAATTGCCAACTATTTTGATTATACCTTAAAACCATGTTACTTGACTCTAGTTGAGATGAACCACAATTAAGAATCTCCACATCAGTTTTGTATAAAATTGGAAATACATAACTGTGATGCACAAACTTGCAAGTAATAAACAGTTAACATGGAAGCCAGCAAATTCTATCGTTAAACCTCAACTGAGTAAACGAAGAGACTAAGCCATAAGACACTACCTTTTCTCTTAGTTGGATTATAGTTGTACAAACAAACAAAATTAAAAGATTGACGACGGGTTCACATTCTCTTCACTCAAATTGCTACCCAAATGCAACTCCCTCACTCTGCCATAAAAGTGTTACACTTATTACATTTTCAGCGAGTAAGCGAAAAATTTTACAGTAAATTTAAATCTAATGGGATTAATGGGTACCAGGTAACCTTATACAAGAATTGTCACTTGATTTTTTAATTTTAAAATTTAGTACACTCCTGACTATTCTAAATTTTTTACTTTCTTAGACTGTCAATACGCAATTACGAATTTATATGCAAAGTTACGTCTACAAAAATTAATAGTGTTGGTGTAATATTATTCAATCAATATCGAACAACTGAATGACATGATGCCGTGTTAACATATTTTGGTTACATTGGTGCTATCGAGTAATAATACTAGTTTTCAGATATTATGTTTTCAATATTATGATAAAATATTGTGATAATTATTAGACCAAAAAGTGACTCACAAGTGAATTTAATCCCATCAAATTGGAAACTGCTCGACACAGAAAGATAAGAACTGCTCCATTTTGAATTTTCTTTTTCAAAGTAGAGAGTCATCAATATTTAAAATTATGAAGAAGAAGGCATAAAATTAACTTGAATTCATGGCGATTGGAATTCCGCGGGAAAACAAGATGAGTACGAAAACCACACAGACGGCACGGATATCTCTATTTAAAAAATTAAAATAAGTTGTTGCACAATACAGTTTTTAACACAGTGGAATTTGTACTAAAATAAATCATTACCGGTAAATAGCAAAAGTGCTCTTGCGCAGGATTGACCGGCGGACCTGTAATAACCACTACACGTCGAGAACATGCTGTAAAAATATTACAAATAACAAATTGAAAAACACTTCCTAATTTTTCATGTGCAGGACAGCAAATGAATACCAATCGAATTACAAATCAAATGAAATCTTCTAACTCAATTGGTAACACTCCATTTTTGTTTTTACAAACATTAACATACAGTACTGTAACGTAACAATTGTAACCTGATATACCATGGAATTACGGTTTTGAGTAAATCGTTAAATTAGCACAATGGTAATTTATTAACTTCAGGACGTTCAATGAACATACAAATATTGTACAACTCGAGGTACAATTCGAGATGACAAAATAAGTGAAATGGTAACGCACAAAGTACATACGGTTGGTTTAGTGAAATATTTACTACAATTTCTTACGCAACAAGTATTAATAATTTTTAATCCGACGAGGACAAACAGTTGTTAACCGCGGATTTCAAAAATTAAAAAACTGAACTCCGGGGTCGTCAAATTTGTTAACAAAAATATATGCGAAACAGAATGGAATTTACACGCATCATAGTTTACAATATCAAAATTGTGGCTCGTTTTTTAAAATACTGTACATCTACAAGTACAAAAACAAGTTAGTAACTTTCTTGATAATTGACGTGTGTAACGTCAAAGGGTAAATAAAAATTCTGTCCGAACACTCTTGCTATTCTGCAATAAGAGAAACGCAAGAATTTGTATCTAGACATAATGCAGTAACAAATAATAGTAATATTTTATAGAATTGTTTTTTCAATTTGGTATTAGGCCACAATTCCACGAGGAAAATAATAGAACCAAAATTACTAATAATGGCCTATGACTTACGGAGTATAATAATAAAACCAATGCAATACATTTTCTTATAAAACAAGTCAAAATCCAGTTATAAAATGCGTGACTTCGTCACCACAACAAAAAGTTAGCAATGACACACACACAGCAATTTCAATAAATATCAATAATTTCTGTCCAACTCTCAAAACAGATTAATTCAATTCCGTACAACAGAATTTGATATACGTAGTCACAAAAAAAATTTCCTTTTTGGATAACATAATATTTACGTGTGACAAAAAGAAAGCAGTAAGGAATAATACATCATTAGAGTAATAAATCATAACACCAGTTTTCAAATATTATGTACTCAATACTTACTCCCAGATTGAGTTTTCATATATTTGATGGTCGACGTCATGGTAAAATTGGTGATATAAAAGACGTTTTACCAGCACAAACTTAGCATTAACGGCGACTGGAATTCGCGATATAAACAAACAAGTCTTGCACATGGATCACGTGAAGAATAGTTCAATTCACTATTAACCTCGAAATAAACAATACACGTCAAAAAAATCACGCAAATAACAATATTCCACTTTCGATAAAAAATAATTAATTTCATTCCGGGAAATAGCAGATCACGAATTTATATGCAAAAAAAGGTCTACAAAAATTTGTAGTGATGGTGTAATATTATTTAATCAAATCGAACAAAACGTCGTCATACTGAATCAGCACTAAGAGAAAAAAATTTATAACAAAAATTAGGAAAAACATTTCGTTACTTTTCAGTTAAAGCAAAACACATCACTTTCATGCATCATTTAAATACAAGTAATTCCACCGAAAGAAACCCGTTTTTAAAGACTTCTTCCTTAAATATTTTCAATAAATCTCGCATGTATTTTGATAAGAATTAAAACATAGTGACATTACTGTATGATTAAAACTGAATGACATCACATGATGCCGTGTTAACATATTTTGATTATACTGTACTGATGCTATCAAGTAATAAAATGACTTTAGTTATTGATAAGAATTAAAAGCATTATTACGAGTCGTTTACTTTTTTTGCAGCAAAAGTTCTGCACGTCTAATTTTTGTTTTGTTTGTAGTCCATTCTCGAAAGAAAGAACGTAAAAAAAATTGGTCTTAAAGACTCATTGAATGCTACTCGCCACGGAAAACTTTAGTAAAAGGCGAAAGTTTTATCCGAAATGACGAGAAGCCAGAGATAAAATTTGCTTTTATCACACAAGTATATTAATAATAAACCTCCATTTATCCTAACGACACCTTTAAAGCAAACTACGAATAGTTAATTAACTGTGTAAATGTTTAGCCAAATGACACGGGTAATTTATGAATATTGCACTTATATAATTTTTCGTTTAAAGATTTTATCAAATGTCTAGTGGGATATAAAAATTAGACTAAAATGTACTCGTCTGCCGAAATTATTTACATGGCGGCTACACGGCTTAAAAAGTAAAATCATAGATGCCATCTTTCATCAATGTATTGAATTAGTATTGATATTTAGTCTGTTAGGAATTTTTAATATCTTAGGCTGCGTGGTAAATTTGGTATTATATAGTGTTTAGATCCCAATCTTACGATTACACACGAAATTATGTTAAATTACTCAGATATTTAATCAGTGGTAACGTGTAGAAATTTTACTTAAATTATTTGTAAAGCTAGTCAACAATCTCTGGAAAAAAAGTCTCAGGCAATTGAATCAGAATTCCCTCAGTCCCGTTACAATCTTGTAAAAATTTATTGAACCATCAAGACTGAAGAAACAAAATTTTGCAAATTATATCAACAAATCGCGTAACAGATATACACGTAAAAATTGGTTATGAATTTATTTGCCACAAATTTTATTTAATCTAAATATACTTTAAACAAAACGTTCGCCTAATTAAGAAACATCACGCAATGTTTAAAATCATATAACTATTACAAATATATTTATGTGCATTTTAAGTTACAGTGACAATTTATGAATCACTTCGGAGAACGGGTTAACATTTACTTTATTCATACGGCTACCCAAATGCATCTCCCACAATCTGCCGTGTAGTCAGTATTACTCATATTACATTTTCAGCTGAGTAAGCAAAAAATTTTACAGAAAATTTAAATCCATTGGGATTAACGGACAAATTTTTCAATCAATGTTTCCTACAAAAGTTTGATGTAAAAATTTGGTCTCTGGAATCGAATCATGAAACTGCGATTTTTTTCATGAGAAACTCGAAGCCGAAAAACCAGTCCTAAAAACTTGTGTTGTTCGGTTTCGATTTCTGCTGTATATTGCGATCAACAATAAATTTTGGCGTAAAGCACCGCAGAATAATGGACTCCCAGGACGGGGAACAAAATAAAAGTCATAATTTGATATATTGGAACAACTGCTCTACATAGCCATGGTGCAATTTTGGACCAACAACACCTAGAACGTGCGTGAAATTTTTGGTCTCACGAAACGGCCTTTAACCGCGGTTTTCAAAAATTAGAAAATCGAAAACCGGGGTCTTCAATAAATCGGTTTCCAGAAATCCCACAACTAATAAAACTCCAATAAACGAATGTTTGTTCTCCTTATAAAATGACTCCATTAAACACAAACAGCAAAGAAATGTCAACTGGCACGTGCAGTAAATTCTAACAACAAACAAGTGACATAATAAGCAGTAACAAATTATTCATACTGTAAGACAGCGGTCTACAGCAATTAAAATTTTGTTACTGACAGTATTCGTGAGATGCCTAATAGAATTTATTACACAACTAATATTGTATTTATGTGATTTAATTTTTAACTCGTGCTCAAAAACGGCAAGAACTTGTCATGTAGTTGGATTTACCTTAACACCACTAAACGGATTTATGTTTTCAGATAAAATTAGTAATTGCTTATTACTGTATATTGATTACATACATCTCAACACGATAATTTATGATTTAACATCAATGTGTAAATAAAAGTTCCATCTATAAATTATTGCTATTCTGCAATAGGAGAAACGCAAGAATTTTTGAACTGACTCGACATAAATTTGTATCCACAAATAACGCAATAACAAATAATATTTTACAAGTTTCTTTCAATGTGGTACTTGGCTAGAAATCCACAAGCAAAATAAAAGAAAACCAATTGCATTTAGTATAATAATAATAGCAATGCAACTTTTTTTACAACAACAAACTACGCCAAGTTTAAAATAAAACATTAAACGCAGCAAATTTATCCATTACACATAAAGTATAGCAATTTCAATAAACATTCAGTGTTTAAATCGTGTGTAGTCTCAGAAAAAGGATTAATTCAATCTTAAACTTGCTTGAGTCACAAGCATAAATAAAACAGTGATAAACGTAATTAAGTTTCAACATTTTATGTGTAGAATATTTAAACTGTCTAATGCAGAAAAAATACACATTCAATAAAATTTTTCTCGTTACCCTGTAAAAAGCAATCATTCACTTTTTTACCTACCACATAATCTTTACATGAAACAAAAAGCAAATCGTAAATTACATTACAATACGCTATTAGAATATTAAATTACAACTTCAGCTTTCAAATGCAGTATTATGTTTTTAATATTACGATAAAATGTTGCGATAATTATTCGATCAAAAAGGCTTAGACTCACTAGTGAATCTAAGCCTAAATCGAACTATAATTCGAAGCTGGCCAACATAGAAAGATAAGAAATGCTCCTTTTTGAATTTTTCTTAATTAATCAAAATGGAGTCATCAATATTTTTCCACGGGTTGAATTTTCGGATACTCGTTGAGCGAAATCAAAAAATAAATGTGAAGTAGAAGACGTTTCCCCAGCATCAAATTAGAATTAATAACGACTGGAATTCGTGAGATAGTCACTCACTCACGCGCGTCACGCCACGGATATTTCTATTTACTAACTAACAGTGGAATAATAAACAATACGAGTCACCAACATTACGAAAATATTGTTTCACTTCTGATATAGTCATTGCTTTGATTCTTGGAAATAGATAATTCTATAATCAGAATTTTCATTTATTGACGGTTAATTTTTTGTATTAAAATTTGACAAATTCCTGACAACAAGTACTGAAGTTATATTATACAATTCGAGCTGATAAATTTATTTACCGTATATAATAACGCAGTACCAAATTATTCAAAAATTGTAAATCACAATTTTTTAGTGACAATTTTGATGAAATATTTATTACAATTTCTCAAATTTCTAAACCCTCACTCAGATACGGCAAGAACTTCTCACAATTCAGTTAACTGCGAATTATAATTATGATTATAATTGACAGCAAACGAATTTGCGTTTACAGACAAAACTGGTATTTGCCAATTATTTTCGTTTCATCTAATGATAGGTTAAATTACTCAAGTCTAGGCGAGAAACACTATAATTGATCGTCTATATTCAATCATCGCAAATTAATATTAAAAGTAAGAAGTCTACTTGGTCTACCGTAATTTACTCGCATCTTAGTTTTTATTACCACAGTTGTGGCTCGTTTTATAAACTACTTCTACAAGTACAAAAACAAGTTAGTAATTTTGTCGTAATTTTCTTGATAATTGACGCGTGTAACTTCAACGGGTAAATAAAAATTCTGTCCTTAAACTCTTGCTATTCTGCAACAAGAGAAACGCAAGAATTTGTATCTAGACACAACGCAGTAACAAATAATAATATTTTATAAAATCGTTTTTTTTTTCAATTTGGTAGTAGTAGTAGTAATGGCCACAATTCTAGAAGCAAAATAATAGTAGAAGCATTGTTTTCACTCATGAACGGATTTTGATATACTTGTAAGTTTTGGAAAATGAGTCGAAGCATCTGAATAAATCAGGACGAATAACCTATCTATTCGTTCAAGGAGTAACTAAAGGAACAAAAATAACGAAGTTAACAAAATATATACTCACAGCAAAAATTTTCCCCTTTGGAAAACATAATATTTACGTGTGACAAAAAGCAAGTGATGAAAAATAGTACAGCATTAGAGTAATAAATTACAACACCAGTTTTCAAATATTATGTTCTCAATATTACGTTAAAATATTGTGATAATTACCCGATTGAAAAGTAACACACGGTTGAATCTAAGCCTAAATCGAACGATAATTTGAAACCACCCAACACTGAAAGGCAAAGGTTGCTACCGCTTGAAACAAAATCACGCAAGTAACAATATTCCACTTTCGATATAAAATAATTGCTTTGATTCCGAGAAACAGACATTAGTTCAACGTACATGAACATGTTGTTAAACAGGAAAACTGACGAATAAATCAGTGAACCGATCTATTTCAATAACAATACTACAAAACGGTAGCATAATTCGTTATAGAAATACCAACGATAATAAAACTAATTTAATTACGTCATCACAGAGACAAATCCTGGTACCAAGTAACCTTATGCAAAAATTGTCACTTGATTTTTTAATTTTAAAATTTAACTCACACGAGAAGATCACGAATTTATATGCAAAGAACGTCGACAAAAATTTGTAGTGATGGTGTAATATTATTTAATCAAATCGAACAAACGTCATCATATAGTAAGAAAAAAATGTATAACAAAAATTAGGAAAAACATTTCGTAATTTTTCAGTTATAAAGCAAACAATTTTGTATCAAAACATATCATTTTCACGCATCCTTTAAATACAAGTAATTTCCGAAAGAAACCCGTGTTTAAAGACTTGTCCTTAAATATTTTCAATAAATCTCGCGTTTATTTTGATAAGAATTAAAAGCATTATTACGAGGCGTTTACTTTTTTGCAGCAAATGTTCTGTACGTCTAATTTTTGTTAAGTTTGTAGTCCATTCTCGAAAGGAAGGACGTAAAAAAATTGGATTGGATCTGCACATGACGTACTGAAACTTTACAATTGTAAGCTCATATTTTCCATATCATTTTCAAGAATTCTCATTGACAACAAACAGATTTGTTTACACACAAAGCAGGTAATTGCCAACTATTTTGATTACATCTTAAAACTATATTATTTGACTAGTTGAGATGAACCATAATTAAGAATCTCTACATCAGGTTTTTACGAACTTGCAAATAAAAGACAGTCAACACGCAATGCAGCAAATTGCAACATTAAACCCGAACTGAGTAAATTTTTCTCTTATTTGGATTAAAGCTGCATAAAACAACAAAAATAATGGATTGTTGTGGATCGACGGGTTAACATTTACTTTATTCACACGTTTCAACATCTAACCCAGATGATTAACACCTAGTACTAAACTAATAAAAGAATTACGACGGAACTACAATATATTTAAAATGGAAATCAAAACATCGGTGTGAACAGTCACTTTAGGATTTTCTAGGATCATGGAATAATCTAATCTAACGTTGCTCAGATTACA
>JAQIWS010001073.1:0-13560 GCA_034696085.1 Stigmatogaster subterranea | reverse complement strand
AAGATGAAAAAAAATGGGATCGAGTGTTGGAGCAACAACAATCCAATTTTAAGGATTTAAACGCGCAAGTGGATAAATATAATTTAGTGGTTCCATTCCTCTATAAACAAATGGCACATTTTCAATTGAAACGGGAAAGCGAACGAATTCTCATAACGGTCCTTCCCTCCGAAAAAAGTGAACCCGAACCGAAAGATAATGAAATACCTAAGGGCTTGAGTAAAATTATAAATTCAGTCTTAGTTAAATTGAAATAAATGAATGTCAGTTATGTTTATATTCAAATTATTTTGTAGAATTTTTAACAAAAATAAATTGTGTAAATTGTTGAGTGAAACTAACTCCATTCGACCACATTACTTTCGTTGAGTGTAACCAGTCCATTCGCTAACAAATCCAACGCGTGGGGATAAACGCGATGTTCCGCGCATTTAACTCGTTCGGCCAAAATTTCTTCAGAATCTAATGGCTTAACTTCGACAGCTTCTTGAGCAATTATTCCGCCAGCATCAACCTCTTCCTAAAACGACAAAATTCTATGTCACCATCGACACGAAAAAGGAATAGAATACGCGGAGTACTCACCACAACGAAATGCACGGTGCAACCCGTAACTCGAACTCCAGATTCCAAGATACGACGGTGAACGTGGAGTCCGGGAAAAGAGGGAAGAAGAGAAGGATGAATGTTCAAAAGACGTCCTCTCCACAAACGCACAAAATCGCCTGAAAATTAACTACTGGTTTAAATATTCGCCCAAACTGTTAAATATATAATTCGAATACCCGACAAAATTCTCATGAATCCCGCCAAACACACGATTTCAACGCCAGCTGATAATAAATGTTGATGAACAGCCATATCAAAGTCTAAGCGAATTTTATATTCCTTGTGGCTTACAACCTTTAATTGGAAATTGCGTAAATATTTTTTAAATACAAAAAAATTAGGAATTTTGTAAGTAATTACTCACTTTAGTAGGAATGTTCGCTTTTTCTGCACGTTTCAAACCAAACGCGTCTGGAATGTTGGAAATTACGAGAACTATGCGGCAAGACCCAGCAACCGAATTGGTACAATCGATCAGCGCTTGTAAGTTAGTTCCTAAATATGACATAAAACAAATTAAGTGACAAAATGCGAATAGATCGTATTAACGAGTGTCGCATTACCAGATCCCGATATGAGAACGGCCACCTTCTTTTTTTCGGGCTTCAGGTTAAAAGCGAGCGGTGGGTAAGACAAGCGCAAGGCTCTGTCCAAATTTTGTACGGTAACAGCGTCCGATTCACCTAAATTATAAAATCTATTTAAATATAATTTCGTATTTACATGCGTAGCTCACATCGCCGCAACCGCACCTCTACAATTTACGATGCCGATCGCCCAAGCCTCTTCACCCGCGTCATGTAAAGATTGAACGATGTCAGACGAATGAGATTCACTTACGATCATAGCCAATCCAATGCCACAATTAAATGTCGAAATCATCTCTTCGCTGGAGACGCCTACCCTAATGAAGCAAATTGATGTAAATAATGCTAATATAAAACACATACAAAAAGACCTTGCTGCGCTATCCATCCGAACACATTAGGAATTGGCCAAGTCATGGCATCTAAAACTATTTTCATTTCGCTGGAAATCACTCGCACCAGATTGCCGCTCAATCCACCGCCGGTAATGTGCGACATTGCCTTGACATTATTTTTTTGTAGAATTGGCAAAACGCTTCGAACGTAAATCTTAGTGGGCTTTAATAGTTCATCACCTGCAGTTGAAAAATGTTCAATTTGCGTGTAACTATTAATTCGTGTAAGAACATACCTAGAGAAACTTTCGCATTAAACGGAGCTGCCGATTTCAGGTCGCATTTACTTAGCTCGACAATTTTCCTTACTAAACTGAAACCGTTGCTGTGAAGACCCGACGACGCCAAACCAATAACGACGTCACCGTCTCGTATTTCTCCTAAACGAGGCAACAAATTATCTCTCTCTACGACTCCGACCCCAAATCCCGCAATGTCGTAATCTTCGCCAGAATACATCGAAGGCATCTCCGCTGTCTCGCCACCTGCGTAATACGAATTTGAATCACGAGAAAATACTACGATTAACTCCGCTACAAACCTAGCAAACAACAATTCGCTTCTCTACAGCCGTTCGAAATCCCTTCGACAACGTCGCGTGCAGTAGAGACGTCCAGTTTACTGCACGCGTAGTAATCGAGAAAAAATAAAGGTTCGGCTCCGTGAGTCAAAATATCATTGACGCACATGGCCACCAGATCGATGCCGATGAATTTATGATTGCGCAGGTAATTCGCAATCTGCAAAAAATTTATAGTCACGTTTGGTCATGAATCGTCGGTTGTTAAAGACAGAACATCACCTTTAGTTTGGTCCCAACTCCGTCAGTACCAGATACGAGCAGAGGATCTCGATAATTGACTGCTTTTAAATCAAAAATTCCGCCAAATCCTCCGATAGAGCCGACGACTCCCGGCCGAGTAGTGAGCCTGGCCAGAGGAGAAATGAGTTCGACAAATCGGTCTCCTTCAGCGATGCTTACACCAGCATCCGCGTAAGTTATTCGGGCAGAGGAGTGACTGTAAATAAACCCCACACAAATATAAACTAATATTTGAGACAACGACTAATCGACTCACTCGCTTAATCCACGAGCTGCGATGTCAGTACGGTAATAAGCGCCGTCAAACGATATTTTCTTCGCGGACGATTGCGCCCTCTGAGCTGCTTCTGCCAAAGTAGTCGCCTTAGCAACGACTACGAGAACTCGACCACCATTCGTTACGAAATTCGAATCAGAAATCTTGGTAGCTGCGTGAAAAATAGTTACGTCCTGAAGAGAGCTCGCAACGTCCAAACCTAACGCAAAAAAATAAAAATAATAAATGTTGCGTGCAATAATCCAAACGCCGTATAAATATTAAACCTGATATTGGTTGATCTCTTTCGCAAGTAGCGGGATATCCTCGACTGACCATTACGACGCCTACCGCGTAATTTTTTTCGTCCCATTCGGGAAGGCACGAATTCAAATTGCCATCGACGCACGCGTTTATAGTGAGGTATAAATCGGAGGTAAGCAGAATGAGTATTACCTTAAATAATTAAAAAATAAATAAACTAACAGCTCGTAAACCGGTACGATTCCAAGATTAATACGCACCTCAGTTTCCGGATCACCGAAACGACAATTATATTCCAACACTTTAGGGCCATTGACGGTCAACATTAAACCGACGTAAAGAACTCCTGTGAAATAATCGAATAGATGAAAAAAGTTGAATAAAGCAAAAAAGACTTTTTTTTTACCCACAAACGGAGATCCTTCTTCGATCATTCCCGCAATCGTTTTATCGACTATTTTTTCTTTCACGTAGTCTAACGTAGATGAATTGACCTGCACAATAATAAATACGAATTAAATCCCAGAATCGTTCGAATACCGAATAACTCCTAATTACGTGTGGGTAAGGACAATAGGCGCCCATTCCTCCAGTATTAGGTCCCGCGTCTCCGTTCAACAGTCTCTTGTGATCTTGGGCAACAGGCATGATAGCAGAACGATTACCATCGCAAAACGCCAAGACCTTCGGAAACAATAAACGAATCGTAATTTTATAGCAATCCGGGCTATCACGTTTCGAATCAATGTACCGATATCTCTTCGCCCTCGAGTTTTTCTTCGACTACGATCGTCGTTCCAGCGTCGCCGAACGCGTTCTTACGCATAATCAAATCCACGGCATCACACGCGTCGTCCACCGAGCTGGCGACCACCACTCCTTTTCCCGCCGCTAAACCACTTGCTTTCACCACAAACGCATCGTACGACGACCTGCGGTTAATTTACAATCAGTAATCTTTTATCGAGATCGCGTCAAAATTATTTACTCTTTAACGTGTTGCTTGGCTGCGTCGGAATTCGTAAAACTTTTCCACCGAGCTGTAGGAATCGAGTGTCGCTGCATAAATCCTTTCGCAAATTCTTTGCTCCATTCCAACTTGGCAGCGGCGCGACTCGGGCCGAAACATCGAATCCCGGCCGACTTTAAATCATCCGCCAAGCCTAATAAAAGAAATTGGGATAGTTTTTATATATATTTATGTCGCTAAGGATATTACGCAACCGTTAGCTAAAGGCTGTTCCGGCCCGACGACGACCAAATCGATAGTATTTTTTAGACTCCATTCCACGATTACCGAGTTCTTATCGATAGGAATATCTAAAACAAAGAGCAAGGTATTATTCGAGTTAATTCAACTTATAGATAATTACCAATGTTCACTAGTTTATCAGATTTTTCGCACGCTGGAATTCCCGGACAAACGTAAACACTACCCACGTGAATCGATAGCGATAATTTATACGCGAGCGCGTGTTCGCGTCCTCCACTTCCAATTATTAAAACTTTTGAAGACATCGTGGCCTAAAACGTGCAGATTTAATCGTCGTCGATAACTCAACCTCAGTAAGTGCGTCGAAAGCTGTTTTAATTAGTAGCGAAATCGTCACGAAGAATCGAGGAGAACGTCGACGGCAGCGAGAAAATTGAACTTTGTCTCGTCCGCCGCGACCTCGATTCCGTTTCCTCCCAACGTCACGTGGTAAGGCCGCGGTTTTTAGTAGGTTAAGGTTAGTTTATCGTCTGCTCGCGTCCCCTTTCTTTCTAAACGTGACTGTTTAAAAGGAAACGGACGAACCCACGATTTATTTAAAAATAAAATTAAAATATTTTTTAATCGTCTCTTTAAATTAAAGTATCCTCGGATTAATACACTAACATCGTTAGCACTCAAAAGCTAGACAATAATAATCATTAGATAATAAAAAATTAAAACTATTTTTTTTATTCGCCTTAGGCCAAATTTTCCCCTAGATCCGCGTAATGTTGTAACGGGGAAAAACGCAGGAGGATACGATGGCTGACAAGGTACGCTCAGGGGTAATTTTTTCGTCTCGACGTTAAAGCTAATTTCAAACCGAATTAATTCGTTTTTGCATCACGGGAATATATATATATATATATTTTTAATTAATCGGACAGAGTTGGACGACTCGGTTGATGTACGCTGTTTTAACGTGCGCAATAGGGTCTGGTTTTCAACACGGATACAACTCTGGTGTGGTGAACGCGCCTCAAAAGGTACGACAACACCTTTTCTTCGAGTCACGATCGCAGTAGTTAATTCCGCTGGGATTCAGATATTGGAAGAATTTATTAACGAGACGCAGTTCGATCGTGATGGCATCGGTTTCACGCACAGCGAAGTTCGTCTGGTGTGGTCGGTGGCTGTGTCCATATACTGCGTGGGCGGAATGATAGGCGGGTTGTTGACTGCGGTTGTGGCCGAAAAGATCGGCAGGAAAAAAGGTCTCTTACTCAACAACCTCATCGCTATTATCGGTGGTCTGATGTTAGAGCTAGTTCGCCTCGCCAAATCTTACGAACTCCTCATCCTCGGACGATTCGTGGTCGGCGTTAATTCGGGTGAATTAAGAGGATTTGGAGCGGTCGAATTAATAATTTAATCGCTCGATCCTTTCTCCTGTAGGATTAAACGCGGGTCTCGCTCCCATGTACATAACGGAGATTTCTCCCGTCAAACTTCGCGGTGCTTTAGGATGTACCTATCAGCTAATGATAACCATTTCCATTTTACTATCTCAATGCCTAGGCCTCCCTCAAGTCCTCGGCACGCGCCGTCTGTGGCCCACGCTATTTGGTCAGTCGATTCGAGAATCCAGTTCGATAAATCCTTTCGTAGGTCTATGCATTCGATCGTTCTTTTGTATTTAGCGCTGATCATCGTTCCGGCAGTGGTGCAAGCGATTGCTCTCGTTTTTTGTCCTCCGTCACCTCGACAACTATACGCCAAAACAAAAGATATAGAACGCACTAAGAAAGGTATCGACCGGAAACGTACGAGCGAAGCGTAATCTTGTGTGTTTTTTTTTTTCTTTTACCCTTTTCAGCACTCGTGTGGTTACGTGGCACCGACGACGTCGAGGATGAGTTACGAGATATCCAAACCGAGGTGGAAGCCGCCGAGAGCACGCAAAAACCGAATCTCGGTCAGATTCTCGCCGATAATTATTTACGTAAATTGCTCATATTGAGTTTGATAATCATGATGTCTCAACAATTTTCCGGAATAAACGCGGTAAAAACCTTAAGAGAAAAGATCTACATTCGTTAGAGACAACAAAAGACAAACCTCCATTTCTTTTCAAACAGGCCATATATTTCTCGACTAACATTTTTACATCCTCCGGACTCGACGACTCGGACGCGCTCATAGCGACGATGAGCATGGGCGCAATCAACGTTTTCGTAACTATCATATCTCTTTGGTTGGTGGAGCGCATGGGTCGCCGTCCTCTCTATTTGATCGACCTGGTATTACTCGTCATCATTACCATTTTGCTCTGCGTAATCATCGAACTGCAGGTATCCTAACCTATTGTTTTTGTTCTCAAATAATAACGTTAACGTTAACTTCGCGCACAGATGAGCAAAGATTTTCCTCCCCGAGAACTTTCGTTCGCAGCGGTGGGAATGATTTTCGCCTTCGTCATCGTATTCGCGTCGGGCTTGGGCGCGATTCCTTGGTTCGTCGTCAACGAATTGTTCGATCAACGAACGCGAGCGACCGCATCGAGCATCGCCGTCTTCGTCAACTGGACTTGCAATTTTATCGTGAGTCTGGTATTTCTTCCGGTCAAAGATGTGTTGCGCGGATACGTATTTTTGCTATTTACGTGTTTCCTCGCGTTCGCTTTCATCGTGGCGTTCCTACGAATGCCCGAAACGAGAAAGAAAAATCCGGAAGAAGTAAAAGCGGCGATAGAAAGAGGACCTTGGTCGCAATTTCGAAGCCGACCCATCGCGGATAATGAAGTGACTCCCGGCCCTAGGACCTAAGAAAAAATATTTTAACAAATACTAGAACTCGTTGATTAAATAACTTTGTAATTTTAACACGTTTTTCTTTCCTTTTTAAATTCATTTCTTTACTTATTTTTTTTTTGTACACAAGTTAATTAAAATTGGTGATTTTTTCCCCTCCCGTAGTGATCCGGTTTTTGGTCTAAGTTGTGTCTCGCGTAATTAATTGCGGTTCCCAAAACGGCTTTCTTTTTTTCTTCGCTAAAAAAGGGAAAAAAAAATTTCCCCTTTTTCTTTCAACGTTGTCACGTTGATCGTGTGGCTACTTCACGCCACTGAGTGGGTTGAGTCCTTCGACTTTTCATCGCCTGACAAGCCAATTAATCTTGGCACTTAAGAGCGACTAAAACTCGGCGTGATCGATACGGTAAAAATAGTTAAACAACGACGAGATAGAAACAGTGCGTGCAATTTATCTTGGGGAACGCAGTTTTGGCTGACCACGCACTCGAGGCTCCTTTGTGCCGGGATCGTGTCGAGCAAGTTCGCTGTTGACTGATGGATATCGCGGAACGACGGATGAAGAGCGACGCAAATTGGCAAAGAGATTTTCATTAACTTTCCGCGCGACGAGTCGGAAAGAAAATGTTAAAGGTCGCTTCGTTTCACCTTCATCAACGCGCACTAAAATAAAGTAGAAAAAAAGACAATTTTTTAAACAGTCTACTGTACTCTGTCCACACTTTGTCCTCACCAAAACACGAATTAAATTTTCGGTTTCTCTTTAATAAAAGACGTAAACAGATTTCGTAAAATTATTTTTAGCGCGAAGACGAGTAGATATATCGAGTGTCTCGAGAGGGGAGTGATTCTAATCACTTTTTCCACTCGAGCTGTCGAACCGACGCTAATGAAGCGCGACGTTCTTTGTGAACCCGACGCCTCGTAGAATTCTTTGAATTTCACAATGCGATGCTGCGTCCATCGGCTTAAGATGAGCAAAGCGCGCTTCCCTTCCCATCCACCGAGTTCTTAATGAGAGCTACCGCGGATCAGCAGCTGTTTCTTTGTAGAACGCGCGAAAAGGCAGCGTCCACCGCAAACACCGATCCCTAGGGGACCAGAAATTCCTCAAGGCGCCGACGAGGATTACTCCCGGATAGTGACCAGTGAGCCGGTGTCGCTGGACCGAGCTCGATTTAACGACGAGGGCGGTGACAACACCTGCCAACGACACCTAATCAAAACTAAGTAAAATAAAAATTCGCCGTTACGGGTATATGAGCTCGCAATTTTTCGACGGTAGTTTACGTCGACGCCTACTTGCACCACCGATGCTAAAAGCCATAGAAAACCGCTCCCACGTCTCCAGGGCGTCCCAATTGTTAATTGGGCGTAAATGAATTACCCTACACGAGGTCACAGCGATCTAAAGAGACGAAAGTGCAAAACGATCGGATCGAATGGACTTACCCCCGAGGTCTAACAGGAGTGGACACGAGAGAAGACCATTTTGTCCGTCGTTCACAATAAAAGGCGAGGGAGACCTTCAACAGATGAACGGAGATGCGAAGCGCTAAATAGCCCTCGGTGCAGACTATGTCCCAAATTCGTACTGACAATGCTATTTATCGTTAAAAAGTAAAAAAAGCTGTAAAATAAAATAAACTATTATAAAACGCAAGTTCGATCGTCGCGCCGATTTTTTTTGGGGGGGAATTACAGGTGACGCTAGGATCAAATGTGAAGTCATCGAGCGATATCGATGTACGAACGGATTTAAGACGACGAAATAACTTCGAGGTTTAAGGTAAAGAAACGAGGGGGGCAAAAACCCGGGGGTGAGAGAGGGGTGAATATAAATCCCCCCTCCTTTTCACAATCTCCCTTATCGTCCATCATTAATTCCTCATTTAAAAAATGTACAAAAATATTTCAAACTTGGAATTAACAGAGTTAAAAAAAGCGATAAATTTGTTATACATTAATAAAGATTTTAGAGAACAAAAAACTCGAAACGCGATTTATCGCTTAAAAATTATTCGGCGTTGGCGCCAGTGAGCCGTGAGGAGCAGTTTTCCGGACGACCGAGGACGAAGGAAAATGTGCCTGGAGGCGAGGGGACAGCGAGAGAATAAGGCGGGGGAAGGGGAAAGCGGGAGAAGAGAGAGGAGGCGAGTGGGGAGAAAGAGAGAATGGAATCGGTGGCTCGATTGCTATCGAAGGAAGGAAGCACGCGGGAAGGGTGCCGGAACAAAAATCTTCGGGGTTAACTAATTCCAGAAAAAAAAATCGGTGTCAACCGCATTCGCGTTTACTTTTTAAAAGTCGATCGCAAATCGCGAGTACGGACCAAAAACGACCAAAAACTGATAAAATAGCTTATGTATTTTTTTTAGCGTGGGTTTAAATCTGAGTTCGTATTTCGTGCGCCGTCGACGATTCGGATCGAAGAACGGAATGACGAAACTGACGAGGTGCACGTTCGAAAAGCGACGTTATTAAGTGCGAGTTGGAGTTAATACACTTAGTCAAAAATAGGCGAGAGAACGGAACGAAAGGTGAACGTTAATCTTCCGCCGAAAACCAGGCGTTTGTTTCTGCTCTCGTGCACAATTTAATTCCATCGCTTTTCGGACTCGGTGTAACTCATCAATCACGCGGTTTCACTGTAACGAGGGAGTTCAATGAGTGCAGCGCACTTGAAAAGATGGAAAAGTTTTCGCACTCCACCATCGCGTCACAGGCTGATGATTTCCAAAGATGCCGACAGAGGGCCGTAACACCACCTGGACACACAACGAGGCCCGAAGAAGGAGGGGAGCGCGCGCCTCGCACTTAGTTTGGGCGTTCCGCATGCAAATGAGACCCGGGACCTCCTGATGCGAAGGGTTCTTAGTCCGCGGCGCAATTATTTTCGCAACCCTCGTTTCGGGAGAAGTGGTCACGTGGTGTCACGAGTGTATAATGCACCGGTCATTGTGTCGGACGACAATCGCCTTCACTTTCAAAAGGGAAAAAACGAAAAGAAAAAAAATAACAAGGAGGGAAAGTGAAAAAAAAATATATACAAGTTATATTTAGACGCAAACTGGAAAAAAATACAAATATAATTAAATTTAAGAAAAGAACAGTGTTTCCCGCGCTTATTCAGTTTGTTCCAGCGTGGACTTTTCTCAACTGCATTTCCGCCGCGCGTGATTTACGGCCGTCGCATTCGTTCTTCGCCCCCTGCTAAGTTAGTTCGCGTTTCTTCCTTCCCGCCGGTACTTAGCCTCTCTAACCCTCCCCGCGCCTCCGAGCACGTGCTCCTTATTCCTTATTCGCGGGCCGAGACCGGTTCTGGGAACTGCACGATCCTTTCGCTTTCCCCTCGGACTCGAGAGTAGAGTGGACAAACGACTTCCACCTTTCCCATAAACTCGGTTCGGGTTAATTTTGCGGTGACCTTCTCGCGATCGAATCGCGATTCTACGAACGACCGAATAAATCGAGACGGCATCTGAAGAAAAATACTGTATTGAGAAAAATAGTTACAAAACGATTACACGAATTAGCAGTTTAACCAAACAAGATTAGTTTTCGATTCGATTATATCGATGCTGTTTGTTACGCGTTATCATCCGTCGACGTTAACCCGCCGACACACCCACGCGCACGTGTAGGGTGTGTTCGCACTGCCGGAGGGAAGTTCCGAGTCGGGACACGCGTTTAGGAATGTGGGTGGCGAAGGGCCACCTGTTGCCAACTTCGCGCAACACCTGCTGCTCGTGGTACCTCGTTCCCACGACACTGGAAGAAGAATTCTTCAATTGATTATTTAATCAATTTCGTTTTTCTTCGATGCGTAAATCGATATCTAGGGGGGGGGAAAAATAAAAGTAATTAAAAAAGGAAGGATATTGTTGTTGTTGTTTTTTATTTTGTGTATTTTATTTATACTTTTACTCTGTGTCAGTAGTCAGGATACGTAACAATCGCAGGGAAGCGGAGAGAAGGATGGCGGTATCATGGCCCGTAGGGTCGTTACGGAAGTGTGCACGTGTAAAGGAGGCGTTCAAGGTTCGCGCCATGCTTCGTCTGTAGAGTGAGGCACGTTTGGTTCGAATCGCACAACCGAGCGCGAATATCTCATCACCAGCGCTGAATCAGAGAAGAACTAAATGTAATAAATGTACGGTAGCGACGTGTGACGTAGTGTTCGTGTCATTTTACTTTATTCGCGAAAGATGTCTTTTATTCGTAGGCGTTTTCCGCTTTTCTGTCGGTGTAGCCAGACGTAGTTTTGATTTATCGTTTGTCGTGGGTGGAGATTCGCTCCCAAATAGGAAGCTCCCTCGATCCAATCCCCGCCGCTTCCACGTTTACATCCGTCGAACCGCGTTGTCTACGAAGGATCTCACGTAGAAAACGAGTTTCCAAGGAGACGGTCGTTTTCCTCGTTTCCCTCGGGCGACCGATTCGTTGTCGAAGGTGGAGTTTTCCCACACTTGCCCCCGCGCTGCGAGCACCTTAATCAACGACGATGGCACGCGCGCACAGGTGTCGACGAGCGACGTAATGGGGGAAAAAATTTCGCTCTGACGTCAGAGCTCTTTTCCCAACTCGGTCGCGGCGACCCTCCAACCAATCACGACGCAGCCAGTCACGCGCCGAAACCTCGACTGGCTCGCATTGTCGGTGAGGGGCGTCTCAGACTCGCGTGACCGCGAGAGAGAGAGAAAGAGAGAGAACAGTTTGTCAGACGCGCGCGCACCTGTAGCACGAGGAAAGCGCGATGCCGGCCGAGAAGACGTCGAGCAAAGCGAGCGAAGCACGAAGGGTAAACATTTTTTTCACTTTCCATTTCGCTTTCCAACGTTGACCGATTTGTACGATTCGAACAGAGTAACAAACCATTAATGGAAAAAAGAAGACGCGCGAGGATTAATCATTCGCTCACCGAACTTAAGGCTCTGATCCTGACCGCGGTTAAGAAAGATGTAAGTCGATCGACATTTCACGCTTATCTTAATGGGTGAATCGAATTTAAGTATTTTTTTCCCGTTCGTTTTTCTAAGAATTCTAAACATTCCAAGTTGGAGAAAGCCGACATCCTCGAAATGACCGTTAAATACCTTCAAAATTTACAGCGACAACGAGCAGTAGGTAACGTCGATCGATCTCGACGCCTTTTACCTTTTATTTACGTTCGGTCGTTTTTAATTACAGCCAACGCGCTCGCCGATTCCTCGGCGACCAACAAATTTAGGTCTGGCTACGGCGAACGTGGCGGTGAAGTTTCACGTTTCCTCGAACGAGGTGAAAACGAAGCGGAAACCGAAACGCGCCCCAGATTAATCGACCATTCGAGCAGATGCGGGGATGGATTAAACGACGCTTCGCCGCCCCCGACGAGCGCTTTCGCACGCGACCGTGCTCCGATGACGATCAACGACGCGAAGGTCGCGCCGTCCTGCGTCAGTTTCACTCCGACGGTGGGAGGAGTCAAATTAATCCCCACTCGACTGACCAACGGTGAATTAGCCTTCGTTTTACCGACCACGTCCGAAACCACGCAAAAACCACCGGCGAACGCGGTGCTCATCGAGACGCGAGTGTGGCGGCCGTGGTAAAGCCTCGGTTCGAACCGTGTCCGATTTTGCCCGTCCTCGTACTTCAATCGTTCTATGCAAAAAATGTGATACACGCAAATCCACAAGTGCAACAAATGAACTTCTGATTTAATTTACGCGCAAACGAGCGTTAACGAGAAGATTTGTTCCGCTAGTTTCTGGTTTTGTCTTTTTTGTGTTTGTTTTTTTTTTTAAATAAAAAAAAAAATATTTTCTTAATACTTTTTTTAAGAATAAAAATATTTCGTCTTTAATTCGATCGAAATATATTCCAAACGTATCATTAGTTAGTCACGAGAAATGACTCAGATTTTACGAGGGCGGTTTCGCACCTGTTAACCGTTTTGAACCCCTCTATAAATACGCGACAAAATTCGTTTTTCCAAACCCCGACGGGCGATAAAAATAATCGTCGTCTCAGTCGCTCTATCCACGTGGACGACCAAAGACGCACGCGCGCGGCACGCGTCTTCGACTTGGCTCTTTGCCAGTGCGCATTCGCCCCCGCCCTACCGCTCGAATTTTTGGCCGACGCCCAAAAGGAAACGCGAGGCGCAATAATAATTACCACCCCCTCGCGCACGTAGAGTCTCGAATAGAGGGTGGAGTTCCCCGGAGGCAGGAGATACAGCCACGTGCGCCGGCCAGTGCTCCCCTCGTCCCGAAATAATAGAAACGCGTGTCACGTGATACAACCGACCTCGTTGCGAGACGAATACTCTTTCCTTATTAAAGCTCGAATATGTTTTTTTGTTTTTTTCGACAAAATCACGACAAAAACACGAGAAATAAATTTGCCAACTTTTCTTTTGATCACGAGATGGGAAATTTTTTTTTTGGTACGTAATCCACAAAACAAACTAATTAAAAGTACGTTCTAACTTGATTCGAAGTTCACGCGTGACGTTCAACTTTTCTCGGTATTCAGCGCTTGAATAAATTCCTCCAACTTCTCCTGAATTTGACGAACTTTTTCTACACACAAAAAAAACAAAAAAAGATTAAAATTAATAACGAATTAAAAGAA
>JAQIWS010001072.1:0-13571 GCA_034696085.1 Stigmatogaster subterranea | reverse complement strand
ATATTTATTTATTTATTTGTTTATTTTAGACTACGAGAGTTAAATATTTTCTTGTTTTGGTAATTTTGTAGTTTCTTCTCGCTCTGGTGTTGACGTGCGTTGCGCTGACGGTCGCCGAGCCCGCGAAGCACGGCGGCGGAGGCCACTACGGTGGACGAGGTCACGGCGGCGGAGGATACGGCGGTGGACGCAGTCATGGCGGCGGACATTACGCGGGAAAACACGGCGGCGGCGGCGGTGGCAAACACGGCGGAAAAAAGGGTTAAATGAAGAGGATTAATTTTTTACTGTTTCGTCTCTCCACGCATCGAAGCTTTCTTTTATTAATCCGTTCGTCGTCTTCTTAATGTCTGTTTTTAAATTTTTTTTAACCCTCGTCATGATTTTTCTTACTTCGTCGTGCTTTCGTTTCTGTACAGTCCTCGTAGTTGTAGTTGAGTTACGTTGTAATCACTAAAACAAAAAAAAATTGCTTGAATTAATCAAGAAATGTGCAAATTAAGCGTTAAACGCATTAACCAAAACAACCCCCCAAAAAAATTAATAAAAATAAATACAAAATCAATAAATCAACGCGTTTCGTCGAGTTTACAAATCGGATTAATCAACCAGACGTCGTCCACATAGTGGCGCCATCACTCGTCAAATTTAGCGACTAACCGAGCAAATCTTAATTCAAGTCACTTTGTATTTCCCGCTATTAGAAATAAAAATTTTGTACGATCATTATTACATCGACACTTTCCTAGATAATAAAACAAAAACATACATTAAAACTAAAAACAATAGCAAAAAATAAATAAGATATTAAAATCAATTTTCATCTCGTTTCTTATCGCCTTGTTCCAAATTCACCGTTATCTCAAAACTCAAACTAAATTGAAAAAAAAAAAAATTTCTCGTTTTAAAACATCATTTCCAAAATTTTTCAATATTGTATCTACGACAAAACGATAAAATCTCGGAGCCACTCATCGTCTAACCAAATCGACGCCGCCTTCCAAAACTCGATGACGTCATGAAAAAATATCTTGGACGTGTACTTAGTCAGGCAACAAGTTCACTGATCCCTTTCTCATTTTGGTGCCGAACGGGCGGCTCGATTAAGTATTCACCGATATCATTTTATCAAAATAAAAAATTGAAAAAAAACACAAACAAAAAAAAACTACGAACTAAGCCTAATCTTAAGGTACGGGTAACAAAAATAATAATACCGAATTTCTCTATTTTCGATATTTAATCACGTATTAATTACATCTCCATAGCAAACTCATTTTCTTATTATCGAGCACGTGTTGCTACGGTTACAAATCGCCAACGATTGCTTAAAAAGGAACACGTGCGTGTGCCGCGAAAATGAACCCCTACACCCCCATAGCAACAGCCGAGGGACGCGTCCGTTCCGAGTTCCGCGGGCGCGTGGGTGGGGGGAGGAGGAGGAGGAAACCCAGAAGCAACTTGGCGCCGCCAGAGCCTTGAATACCACGGCTGGGGACTGACAGTCGGCGGCGTGACGTCAGACCTCGATGACGCCACGCGAGAGGATGGAAAACAGCGCATGCTTGATAAAGCGACGCCAGGCGGTAAGCTGTCGGCATTTGCGGCTTTTCGCCTCGCAGCCTCGTGCGGCCTGGTTATCCCGCCGGCTGGACTGCTCTCGGCGCCGGATTGGGGAAGGTCAACTGCACGAGCGGGTTCCCAGTAGACGGCTACAGCGCCGCAATTCTTAAGGCGGCAATCCAGCCATAGTTCCCCTGGCGACAGACACTCGAGCCAGCGCCAAGCGCCAAGCCTCAAACAAGGCCAAGTGAGACAAAGGCCCTTGACCAGAAGCACGCGATGGACGAAATAATTTTTTTTTATTAGTTTATTTTCTTTCTTCGAGAGTGTACAGATAAAATAAAAAGTGTATGTCGGTCGGTCTTTGTTTTAAATCAAATTTTGCATCGAGGTGTGTATTACAAAAGTGCAAAGAACTGTTGCAACGCTTTTTCCTCATTCTTTTTGTGCGTATTCTGTGAAGCGTCGTGAGAAACGCCCAGCAAGGCGTCACCGAGTCCGAGTGGTTGGGAAAATCTATCCGGCCGATCGCTATTTTTGCGCATTAATATCTTCATTCCCAATAAGAATGTGGATAAGAGAATTAAAAAATGCTAAAGTATAATCCCTCAAAAAAAGGGAGAGAAAAAGAAAGAAAAAGCAACTTCATCCCTACGACAATATTTAAAACGAAGGAATGTAATCAGAGGAGTAATTCGATATGTTATTTGCGCAACAATCACTGAAGACATGGGGCGCGCCAAAAAGTCTAGACGAATCACGTGATATGTGGAACGCCAATAGAAACGCTTTCAATGGAGAACAGAAACGACGAGTCAATAGTGAAACGCGGGGGGGTGGGCGCCAAATAGGCCACCCGCCATAGTGGAGACGCGGAATTTCGTTGGTGAAGACATATGCTAAGATCAGTGCGGACTCACTACGTCAACGTCGATTCACGCGACGACAGCCGACAGTGGATTAAGAAGCGATTTTAAGCCGCGTATTCACCACGTTCGATCGGAACAAACTGCGTGCGTTCCCTTTCGCTCCTCCTGCCTTCCCTACCCCCGACTGGACGCGTGGAATTCAGAGTCCACTCGCTAATATGTTGAGGCGTCTACGAGACGAGTGGCGAGGAAGATTGCTCGTCGAGTGAAAAATCAGTTTGTGGGTGGTAGAAACAAAAAAAAAGTTTCTTTTTACGTCGACAAATTTTATTACTAGTGTTGGTGCGAGTGTGGCTCGGTCGACTCGAAATCGTGCTCCGACGACATGGCATTTTATTGTAGGATTTATCAGCTAAGTTTAAGCAGTTTCTTCTAAAACCCGGGGCTACGACGAATCGGCGTTCGAGCGAGGGAGAAAGAGGGGAAAAAAGAAGCGTCTCCTTTCCCAAAACTCGGTGAAATGATCAAACTTGACAGCTTAGTTCTCGTTCTCCGCACTTAGGTTTGAATGAGCTCCGGTCGGGATTCTTGTTCTTCGAGGCTGTGCAGCCGTCACACAAATTATGCTTCCCGTTCATGTTTCGCACTAAGCGGACCGCACTAGTGAAACGCCTGTGGAAACATCGGGTCAAAGGCAGCGGCGGAGGTGATCATGAAACCTCGAGTCCGCTGGAAGACGACGACGATTCAGAAGTGACTAAAGTCGCTACCAACGTGTTGAAGAGACTCAAAGACGTGCAGCTGGAATTACTAGTCCAAAGCGTGGAGGGAAAAGGCGGCGACACCACCACGGCGTGCGTTCCGTTGCCCAGAGGAGACGTGCGCGTCGGCCGGCGTTTCGTCGCTCCTCACGTACTCTGCTGCCAACTCCTTCGGTGGCCGGACTTAAAGCAGCCGTTCGAACTCAAACGGTTGGCGTGTTGTGATACCGACGACTCTGTATATATTTGTTGTAATCCTTACCACTGGAGTAGGTTATGCAAGCCAGGTCAGTACTCAGCTTTAAGGTAACATTTCACTGAGATTTAAAAAAGTACGGAGTAAAAAAAAAAAAAAAAATCAAAACACACGTGTAGTGCTAACTAATACAAACACGTAGAATATTTTTACGTGATTAAATTCACGTACGCACGTCTTCAAAATACCAAATTTTTTTTTTTTACATTTATTTTTTATTTTTATTTTTATTTTAAGTACCGTAATCTCGTTCACGTCACTACGCGCGCACATACACGAAATAAATTTATCAAAATAAAAATAAAAAAGTAAAAAAAAAAAAATCGGTGTTGTCACTGAGCCAATGACACCGTTTCTGATTTATAACGAATTAATACACGCACTCGTACTCGATTTATCTCCCACCACTAACAAAATTTATGAATTTCAACCTTCGTCAAAAAATCACCTGTCAAAAAAAAAATTTTTTTCCTACGAAAAAAATTCATTAAATTTTCGCACAAACAACCAACCATTTTTCAAATTTTAATTTTAATTAACTAAATACTTTTACAGAATCCCCACCGCCTCCATACAGTCGGTTCGCGTTGGAACGGTTAAAACCGGAGGGTAAGCAAAAAAAAATTTCTTTTATTCAAAATTTTTATTTTACAATACAATAATTTTTACTCTCAACATTTATATAAATATTTATATACTGTACTCCCGTCTTAATCTTATTTTCCCAAGCGTCGTATTTCATTCGGCAAAAATATCAGTTTACTTATACCTCAGTAAAGAGTCCATAATTTCATTTCTATCAACACACTCGCGCTTATCTCAAACTCAATATTTTCTTATAAAAATCAACCGCACTATATCAAAAAAATCCCACTGAAAAATTGTTTCTCCCGTTTTATCGTTCGTAACGATACATTCTCCTTACAACATTTCCCCTGATTTATTCATCTCGACCGCCATTTTTATTTTTATGTACAATATTTCTTTTTCTTCTTCCCCCGGCAGATCGGGCACCCAGCGAACCAGTTTCTTTGGAAACTGGAGGCACCAACCAGTACGGGTCTCTGAGCAGTCAACAAGCAGGTAAGCTAAATAAATATTTCATTTTCATTTCTGCATTCAGCTGGTCGAGTGTACAGAATTTTTTTCTTCTTCTTTTTAATATTTTTTCGGTGTGTGTTAAAAACTTGACTGACAAATATCGTAAACGAGTCCATAATTCGCGAAGTAGACGCGAAAAAAAAATATAAATAAAACTCGGAAAAAATTTTTGTAAAAATTTTTTCCAAAATTAAGGTTGAGGGTTAAGTTTTGTTGTTGATATTTTTGGCGCCACGTTGTAGCGTTAGCGCTGGCTCTAAAACTCGTAGTGTGTGAGTGTGTGTGTTTGGTTTTGCTAAGTAAATAGCTTAAACGTTGAGCTGATTTGCTTTTCAAATTGGTATCCAATTCCAAGATAAATACCGAACAGAGTGGAGCCGCTGGCAGAATATTAATTAAATTGAGTTCAGGTGGGCATTAGGCGGGAGAAAAATAAAACCAGAAAGAGAAGTTAGCTTTTCTCATTTTAAAGAGGAGCGTACCACACAGATCGCTAATAGGTTTTCTTTTTTTTTTAACATTTTTAAATATTTTTTTGCCTTTTTTGTAATAATAATCAACTAGTAAATATATGGCGACCTCCCATTTATTTTTACTCCGCACATGTTTTTTTACTTTTTTAAATTTGTGTTTTTTAATTTGCAAAAATTCCATTCTTTCGATGTTTCACCAACAACAAATTTCAACACGAAACACTCGTTAAGATAGTTCCAGGTATTACACGAAGAGAAAATTTTTGGCTCGGCTTGCTGACAAGCATTTGATAAATAGTCAAGACCTCAATTCCCACAACGCCCATCAGGTTCTCATGTGTTGAGCCTGCGACTTCCTTCAGACCCATATTTACTCCACGACCACGCCAGGATATTTCCCCTTTTATTAAACCAAAAATCAACCATTCGTCACACGTAATTCTGACAAAAAGCACATCACACTCTTTAATTTTCATCTCATTAACATTCGCCTAATTTTATTCCCTATTTCCACGAACAGAAAAATTCCTTCCCTTTTTTCTCTCTTCCCTCAAAAAAAAAAAAAATAAAAAAAAAAAAGATTTAACACCCGATTCCGCAAAAACCGCAAACGTCAAATTTGCGCAGTCGTCCCGTCGACGATATCACGTTTTCTCTCGTGAGACAAAAACGCTCAAAAAAACATGGTCAATGAATTATTTTTCGCTCCGCAATCGAAACGCTCTTGATTTCTGTTTCGTTCTTCTCAGCAAATGCTCTATTTTTATCTCTCGACTTGACAAGGGCGGGCGCCTTTGCAGTTATAGAAATAACTCCTCAGGGATCGTTGGGTTCGTTTTGATAAGCGCAACTATCTCTTCGCCCCCCGAGTAGTGTCTTTGCGCGGGCCATTTGCGTTCCCCTCGATGGGTTCTAGGTGGGGGTAGGGGGAAAGGGGAGAGGGGGGAGGGGGAGGTGAGTATTGGTGTATTTGTGGCGGCGGTCTTTGTTTTTCTCCTCGTGTCCTGTCGCCAGTCTGGCTGCCCCATGCCAGATGGGAGCTGGCGCGCGTTCTCTTTTGCACCTTTGACCTTTGTCATTACGAGTCCAGGTGATTTACTTTTGGGACTCGAAATAAACCGGCGTTGTGTATAGAGGAGCGTCGATAGGAAAAACAAGACGTTAACGAACGACGCGTTAGATTGCGTTATTTCGTCACTCTCTCGTCCATTAACGGCGCATTAACTCGCTTGCCAAGTCCACTCACGACTGCAAACAAACTGCGTTTCTCCTCATCTTCAAAACCACTAAAAACGAAACGTGTCACGTCGTTACTCGACCTATTTCGTAGTGACCGCGTGAGTTTCGCCTTATTTCATTCTATCGCCTGGCGGTCTTCGATTGGAATTTACAAAAGCGGTTGCCAATAGCAACAAACGACGCCGCAACGGCGCAAATAGCGCATCACCGGCGCAAACATCAGTTTCAGATTTATACCATTCTCTTCGACTCTACGATTGCAATTTTTCACGTCAGCCCCCATTTTCATTTCAAAAGGTTCGTGCATCTCCGTTTAGAATGAGCCCAGCTGTTGTGCGCACGCATTCCTCGTGTAAATTAAAACACATGTGGTTTGCAAATTCATAATCTCAAAGTCGTCCTCATTGTGCGCACATGTGCATTTTTTCCCTTAATATTTTTCCCGGCCGTATCAAACAAATTCATTTTCCACTCGCCCCGCGACCTCAACTTCCCCACCCCTCCTTCTTCATCTGTTGCTGTATCAACAGGTGTCTCGTGGCGCCACTAGAACCATTTTAGCCTTGATGACGTCACGCATCCGTGAAACCGGAAGTCAAGGGACAGGTGACTGACTGAGCGCGAATCCCACAATTCCCGACCTAATAATAAATCGAGAACGACAATTTGACACAACCTTAAAAAAAAAAAAATTTCCTCGTTAATTCACGGACCCCCAAAAAAACAAAAAAAACTCGATACCATCGAGAAATAATTCGTTTTCGGATTCTCCCCTCGGTGTACCAAAAAAATTTTTTTTTCTTCGTCTTTCGCCCACCTACGGGATATAATTATTTGGCAACAAGCCACACATAAAACGAACCCAATAAACAATAGATGTTCTCAGCCTTGGCTTTTAACAACTTTCACTTTATATTAGTAGGGTATTGCGTTTCCTAGCGAGCGGAAGGTCAATTAGACGGGTCAGGCGGTCATCCAACGCCCAATGGTCAACACGAGTGACTTTGTTTTATTTATATTACCCGAATCGTAACATGAGAAAAATTGATAAAACTTTGGGCCGGTCTGTTTTTTTTTTTTTTTTTTTTTTTTTTTTGGGGGGGGGAACGCGAATGGATGAGGAAGGGGGAGGGTAGAATTGCATGGCGGCTCCTTACGGGGAGACGTTGGTATGTAAATGGCCTAACGATAGTTGGCCAAGTTGGCCGCTTAATGATATGTTGTGATAGGCATTTCTCTCTTTCTCCCGCACAAGGGGCTCCCGCCAGGGTGGAAGCGGGTCGTTTCCATTTACCGCGATCCCGGGGAGGGTGAAGATGTTGGGGAGAAGCAAAACAGAATGACGAATCGATTGAGCACCAATCACTCAAGATGGATGAGCTAGAGTAAAGAAGTGGTCATTTTTCAACCGTCGTGTGTTGTTGCCGCGTTTCTCCTTTTTATCCGAGAATCTTACTTTTCTCTCCACTTTTTAAAAATTCAATGGCGTCTTATACGTAGTTTCGAGTGTTTTGTTTCGTCAAGTGGTTCAAGGATTGGCGGGACCGTGTCCACGTCAGATAACTGTTTTTCCAACATCGATGAAAAATTTTCCTCTCTTTAAAAAAAAACAAAAAAAAAAAATCCTCTACTTCCGATTTATCATTTCCTCTCCTCATAAAAATAACCCCCCCAAAAAAACCCGAAAAAAACGAGAGAGAATGGGTTTCAACTATCCCTTCACGCCTTTTCGTATCTATTTCCTCCGAGTCGATGCTGAGATGGATGACAGTGGCGCCAGCTCATAAATTATGCGCCTGCCATTGCCTGGAACAACCACTAGCTCACTCTTTGCCGTGTTCTGGGGCTTGACCAGGCGCATCTAACGCAACCTTTCCCGAGCGGCTTCAGATTTATGCGTTGTTGGACCCCCGCTGTTGAGTGACAGGCAACCGGAAAACTCCCTCCTCTCCTCACCACACCACTCATTTTATTTCTTTTCTATATTCTAAAGTTATAAGTCGGAGATTGGGAGTAAAAATAAAATAAATGACCACTTTGATGTTTGGTGAACAAAAAATTACATGTCCGTCATCGCTTACTCGGCGCATTGATTTGCGGCCTAGTTGTTTTTTCTCATATCAAATTCATCCGCAGTGTGCGGGGGGGTGTGATTCTAATCTTTTTCGAACGCTATCTTTCTCCCAACTGTAGTGGCGGCAGAAAATTTTTGCGTCTGATTACTATTGGAGAAACTTCTTTTTCCTCGTTTCCAATTTTTTCTTTCCTCTCTCTTTCTCCCTTTTTTTTATCAGATACAAATTTTTTTTCTGTCTCTTTTCTCGCGCTCTCGCCCCGTAATTCTTCTTTTCGTCGTGTACATTGGTGAATTTTCTGGCTCCGACTTGTCTCAACCTCGTGCGTTGCACACACCCGATAAATCAATGAAGGCACCGCGATGAGGGGGTCGAAATGTGGATTAGGCCTAATGCAGCTGCCAAAGAGTGAGGGAAACAGAAGCTGTTGCTGCTCGGATGAGATTTTCTCCACTCTTTCAACAAGAAAGTTACAAGTTTGACAGTGCGAAAACTCAAATATGTGCACCCAACCACCACACCCCCCTTCTACCAAACTCTTGATTACACACACACACACATATACAACCCCCACCCTTCCCTTCTTTCACGTACGTACAATCCAACCCAATTCAAATTCAACGCTTTGATTAAAGTAAATATAAAACCTAATTTGCATTCTCTTTATACATACGACGAACTTCATAAATAAACGCTTCGCTAATAAATTAGTCAACCAACCTAACCTTCCCTTTTTACATAATTCGCTTTTCCTCTCGTGGATTTCGCACGGGGGTGCCCATAAAACTCATCAGTTTCGCATTCTTTCAAATACTCTAAGGGTCGTGAACTCTCACTGCAGCGTGGGTGGGAGCTGGAAGCCGGGAAGTAACATTTTTACTAAATAAAACCCAACTGCCGAGCACATCTCAGCTCCTAGAATAAAACCACGTACAACTAAACTTTTACATTTCCCCATACACCAGCTGCGCTTGTTCGCTATTAGTCTCGCCTTAACAGCTTTCAAGCTGGCTTAGTTAATTGTGACAAGACCCCCTTAACAAACTCAGCCTGCCTCGGCCCACTGGAGCCCATAAAACGCGAGCTCCTCGTCTCCATTCCGAATCCTTAAGTGATTTCCCCTCCTACACTCGAGAACGCGCGAGCTGTCCGCATCCACATCTCCGAATTACTTCTCGTGGACGAATTTATTAAGTGCGGAAGGGTTGATAAATATCCTCTGGGATTTCGAGCTAAGACTTTTTCCCCCCCCCCCCCCCCCTCCAACTTTTTTCTGCGGTTATTTATATCCAAAGGGAAATCCCCTTATCATTCGCACCAACAACACCGTTTTATTTCTTACACTTTTTCTTTACCGTCGACCAAACATTAGTCGAGGATTACTGGAGGTTTCTTCATCTTGTAGCCATGTCTCTCCCGTTATATTTTTTCGTTCCGTCATTACTAATTCATGATGATGATCGTGGTCTCCCGAGATAGAAAGCGCAGATTTCTTGTCTGGTCTTTTTCTTGTATAGTACAGTACAGCGCAGAGTCGCAGCCCGAATTCAGAAATCAAATTTGCTGGAACCCGCAGAATTACTAAAACGTGAATCATCAATAATCCTCAACACCCTCTTTTCAACTGGTCAATAAACGTGGGAAAATGATACAAGAGAGCCCGAGGGAAACGTGACAACTCTCGTTACACCAAAGTGTCGCTTCGATCTATATGCAAACGAAGAGAGGCTATCGGTCAACATTTATACACGCGAATTCGACAATTCGCGCGATGATGAAAAGATTGACGCGAGTTTGATATTGAATTATCCATGAAGAGAGATTTATACCAAAAAGAGTGAAGACTGTTGAGTGTGTGTACATTTTCCCGTAAATCTTAAGAGAAAATCTGTTTACAATCCGCTCAGCCAGTTTACGTATTTATTTTTTACGCCAGCTTACCTAGGACACATCGCTTGAATAAAGACAAGTAGATGTCTGTGTGGTCTCATCCAAATTCGAAGTTATGCATCCCGAGCGCGTGCTTTTTTCATTTTTTTTTTTTTTTCTTTTTTACTCTCTCTTTTTCGTCGAAGGATCAACTCGGTCGTTGGATAAAAGGGGACTTGTGTGTTGTACTTTATCAGTCGATGGTAGGAAAACTTAGAACAAGGACTTATTGCACGCCTTGTTTATGTAGCGATGGGGGCTGTGAAAAACGTACGTTAAAAGTTTTATGTGGCCATGAAGGGTTAAATTACTTCTGGGAATAAAAGAGCTGCAGGCGACACTAAATTTTGGCGAACAAAATTTTTAACGAGGAAGAAAACACAAATTCCGCGTTATATCCTCCCTGCCTCCAACTAACTAAACCCGAGTAATATGATAATGATAAGGTATAAAACTTGCCAAAAACTAATGAGAAATTCAGGGTCACAACGACAGCTCCCTCAAAGAACAAGCACATCCAACTTCAACCCCACGAGACATACTTCACATTCCTACCCTCCCATCTCGCATTAAATTGGCGGTTGGCGACCAATCTACGACAATCTCGCTACAATTCATTCTAACAACTACGAAAAAAGGAATTCACTTTACCACCACACACAAAAAAAAAAAAAAAAAAAAAATTCCCTTTCCCCCTTAAAAAAAAAATCCATCTCTCGCGCATCGACGAATGAATCACATTTTAAAATGTCGAGTTTTCGACCAAAATGTCCGCACACTCCGGGCCACCGAGGCGTGGAGTAAAACGGCTTTTGTGGAGTGGACGCGGGGTCTTCAACTACGGGTTTCTTATTCTATTGTGTCAGTCTATCAAAAGAGAACCTCGTTGAATGAAACGACACGAGGGTACCATCAACCGCACGCGGGCTTGAGAATCACGGCTTTCATCTTGAAAGGCTTCATCAACTCGCGACAAAAGAGACTTTTTATCCATTTACAAATTGTTTCGCGCCCTTTCATTGCCGCGGTAACTCATCTTTTGTTTTTCCCGCAATTTAGTGTAAGGAAAACACTCGACTCAAAAATTTGACCTGCCATCTCGCGAGTCGAGTTTGCAATTCCGAAAGATGGAACGAGGGAAGAGGGAAAAAGGGGGCTTTGAAATTATTTATTTGCGTCGTCGGCTAGACCTATGATTTGGGCGTCAGGGTCTTCTTAGACAACGAGAGGGCGGGAATCAAATGGGGGATCGGTTGGAAGGCAGGGAAAATATTTTTTATGCGTCTAGAAAATTTTTTACGGTTTGTTTTGCGAGACAAAAGCTTTTCGAGAGAGGGGAGGAAGGAGGGAGGGTGGGGGAGTTTAAAATGGGGGAGAGAAAAAATTCTTTAAAAATAAATGCGATCAACATTATCTCGGTTGCTTCCTTCCATTAGTATGAATTAATTTTTCAATTGCGCGTACGACGTTTAATCACTTTTTCATCATTTGAAAAACCATTTTCATCAATTTAAATATCCAATTTGTGCAAAACAAATCGTTCATTAATCTCATTCAATCGAGTAAGCCCTTTATTTCTCTTTCCTTCCTCCCCCAATTCCCCCCACCCCTTCTCCCCTAAAAAAAAAACACCATCAACAAAAAAACTTTTATTTTTCCTTTTTCTCTCTCCACTCCACCACTGGCAAATTCAAACTACAACAACAAACTAGCCTTCGACCTGACACGACGAATCCATTACCTGACATACCAAGTACACCCATCTCCTCCTTTTCTCCTTGGGATAGAGGGGAGAGAAATGCTCTTCACTCCAGGACATACTACTCGATCCTTTATTCAGGGCCACTGGGGCCTAACCTAACCCTTCGCGCGAATAAAATTGAAAAAAAAAAGAAAGGGGATTCACTAACACCCTTCTAACTCTGCAAAAATCCTTTTCTTTTTCTATTTATTTCGAGTAACCAAATAATAAAAATGCAAGAGGAGTCCGCTTGAGGACTCCTGCAGGGACGCTTGGTCGCGCGCGCTAAAGAGGCTACCGACAAAACTGACTTGCCACCGCTGCTCGTAGCCCGCGGTAAAATCCTTCGATGGATTCCAAACGAGAGAGGGGAGTCGCCCCCTCTTTTTATAGGGTCACCAAACCGAGCGCCCTTTCTCTTCATCAAACACGAACCACGTTCCAACCTCTCCCATTTTTTGCTGTTTCACGTCACGTACTTGACCAAATTTTTCCTTTCCACCGTACCGTCGCCAGGTAGGATTAAGGTTTTCGGTCAGCGGTTAGTTTCTAGACCTCGTTACGACTTTTTCCTCTTCCGGGAGTTGATCCCTCAATTCTCACTCCACTCACTTTCATCCTCTTTTCGCGGTGGACGCTACACGAATCCAACTCCGTGTTCTAGGTCAGCGAGATGAACCCATCGACCGCCATTAATCGTGCGAGTGTGCTTGGCTATAGTTAGCTTCGCGGTTCCGCTACCTTTCCAATATTTCACGAAACCGATACCATTTCCGGTTAAAAATTCACAAACGCGCGTCATTTCTACTTTAAAAAAATATTATATATATACACAAAAAAATGAAGTAAACATGATAAAAATTTTCATTCACCGTCTCAGTTTACTCAACTAAAGAAAGCTTCTTTAATCCCACTCTCGATGAAGGAGGACTATTTACCCCGCCTTCTTCATAACGCGACACTCGTGAAAAGAAGAAGCTCTGTCCAGTTTCCGAACACTCAACTTCCTTCATCGTTTTCTTGTCAATGGAAGGTCAAAGGCGCCACCTTGGTTCTTTTCATTACTGGCGAACCCAAAACCCACCGACCGAGGACCTTACAACCTTAGCTCATTCATCGCTTCATCGTTCCCTCTTTTACATGAATGGGTTCGTTGGTTGGAAGGAACTAATGGTCAACACGTTGGTGGGTAGTAAAGTCGAGACCACGGAGCGAATAGTGAGACTAATTTCAAATTTTTTTTTTTCTGGTGTAAAAAACGATAAAAATCGACTAAGTGGGGAAACGTGACTCAAAGTTGCGAGTAAAACGAGAAACAAGGAAATATTAAAAAAATATTAAAGAACTCCACCCACCTCGAGTGACAAACTTCATCAATACTGCAACTGCAACAAAAATATCGACTTCCCAAAAAAGAGATTCTTCAACAAACTCAAAAAAAAAACTTCACCATACTACAAAAAAAAAAAATACAGTACATCTTAATCTTACTCCCTCGTTTTATCTCCTTCACCAGACCGCATTCACAGCCCCCTTCACCTCTAAATTACAAACATTGTCACCA